>JAVKPL010002779.1:0-102236 GCA_032173675.1 Gastrolobium villosum
GATTATAGGGTATCTCCAGAACAAGCTGAGGTTAATGGAGTATGGTATGATCAGAGGAACCCTAACACCCAAGGGCGAAATCTATATGTGCCACCATGAAAGAATAGGAATCAACACCCTGGGTTCAGTTACAGTTCCAACCATCAGTTAAATCCTCCATTGCATCCTCCTCCACCACATTCATCACAGCAAGGAGATACTTCAGCATGGGAGAAAGCTTTTGCTCAGTTATCAAAAACTACTCAAGACTTTATTCAAGGGTCAAATTCTTTCAGAGAAGAAACTTCTGCATTCATGCAAGAAACTAAAACTTCATTCAGAAACCAGGAAGCATCCATCTGGAATTTGGAGACACAGATTGGTCAGTTATCAAGTCAGATATCTGAGAGATCACAGGGCAAGTTCCCTGGTGATACAATGGTGAATCCAAAGGAGCACTGCAAAGATATTACTACAAGAAGTGGGCTTGTGCTTCAACCTGTTCAAAAGAAAGTGGAAGGCAAGAAGGATGAAGAAGAAGTAGTTGTAGAGGATGTAGTAGAAGATGATGAAAAAGAAACAGTGAAGGAAGATAAGAAAAAATGAGGTAGTAGTTGAAAATAACTCTTCACCTAAGAAGATGATGAAGTGGGAGAAGAAGAAAATGGCTGACAAGCAAGATCAGCCCATTAACTTGTCCCCATATGCCAAGGTTCCTTATCCTCAGATGATGAAGCAAGAATTCCAGAAACAGCATTACGCAAGATTTTTGGATATCTTTAAGAAGTTGCATATCAACATTCCATTTGTTGAGGCCTTGGAGAATAAGCCTCACTATGCCAAGTTCATGAAGGATATTTTGTCTAAGAAGAGGAAACTGAAGGATGGTGAGACAGTGGCCTTAACAGAAGAGTGTAGTGCCCTTATCCAGAAGAAACTTCCACCAAAATTAAAAGATCCAGGAAGTTTCAGCATCCCTATTGCCATTGGAGATGTGGAAGTAGGGAAGGCACTTTGTGATTTGGGGGCTAGCATAAATTTGATGCCATTGATTTTGGTTACGGTGGATAAGTTCATTTTTCCAGTGGAATTTGTGATTCTAGATATGGAAGCAGAAGATATAGAAAGCCCTCTACTTCTAGGGAGGCCATTCTTAGCAACTGCTAGATCCTTGATTGATGTTGAACAAGGGAAGCTTATGCTAAGGGTGAATGAAGAGACAGTCACAATTGATGTGTTTGAAGCAATTAAACATCCTGTTGATGTTGAGAATTGTTTCAGGATTGATATCATCCAGGAGGTTGTGGATAAAGTAACAGGAGAAGAGGACCTATTACTGGAGGAAGACCAATGTAAGGAAGAGAACAGTGGGGAATATTAATAGAAGGTGGATGACATTCCTAAGGGAGCACCTAAGGTAGAATTAAAAGAACTGCCCATCAAATTTGAAATATGTGTTCCTTGGGGATGACCAAACCTACCCAGCTATTATCAATGCATTCTTATCTGAAAGGGAGGAAGTGAAGTTGGTAGAGGTACTCAAGAAGAACAAGATAGCCATAGGCTGGTCATTCTCAGATCTTAAGGGTATCAACCCTTCATTCTGCACTCACAAGATACTGATGGAAGAAGAAGTCAAACCAGTAAGGAAACCACAGAGGAGACTTAATCGCACTCTGAAAGAGGTAGTGAGGAAAAAGGTGGTGAAGTTACTTGATGCTGGAATGATTTACCCTATTTCAGACAATGCTTGGGTGAGTCCAGTTCAAACAGTACCCAAGAAATGAGGGATGACTGTAGTCAGAAATGAAAACAATGAACTGATTCCCACAAGAACAGTGACTGGCTGGAGGATGTGTGTAGACTACCGGAGACTCAACAAAGCAACCAGAAAGGACCATTTCCCTATTCCATTCTTGGACCAGATGTTGGAGAGGTTAGCAGGACATGTTTTCTACTGTTTCTTAGATGGATACTCAGGCTATAATCAAATAGTTGTGGCTACGGAAGATCAGGAGAAAACTGCATTCACTTGCCTCTATGGAATCTTTGCATACCGGAGGATGCCTTTTGGTCTATGCAATGCACCCGCAACTATTCAAAGGTGCATGCTTTCCATATTCTCTGAAATGGTAGAAAGATGTATTGAGATTTTCATGGATGATTTTTCTGTTTTTTGTCCTACTTTTGATGCATGTTTAGAAAACTTGGATAGTGTTTTGAAAAGATGCCAAGATTGCAATCTTGTGCTGAATTGGGAGAAATGTCACTTCATGTTGACAGAGGGTATTGTTTTGGGACACAAAGTGTCCAACAGAGGAATTGAAGTAGATAAAGCCAAAATATCTGTTATAGAGAAACCACCCCCTCCCATAAATGTTAAAGGTGTGAGAAGTTTTCTAGGACATGCTCGTTTTTACCGTCGTTTCATAAAAGACTTTTCAAAGATAGCAAAACCATTGTGCAGGTTGTTAGGAAAGGATCAGGAATTTTTGTTTACTGATGACTGCTTGCATGCATTTAATATGTTGAAAGGCAAGTTGATTACTGCACCCATAATCATCGCACCTGATTTTTCCTTACCTTTTGAACTTATGTGTGATGCTAGTGATTTTGTTGTGGGAGTAGTGCTAGGCGAAAGGAAGGATAAATTATTGCACGTCATTTACTATGCCAGTAAAATTCTTAATGAAGCACAAAAGAATTATGCTACTACAGAAAAAGAGTTATTGGCAATAGTGTATGCATTTGACAAATTCAGGTCATATCTGCTAGGTCCAAGGTTATTGTTTATACTAACCATGCAGCTTTGAAGTATTTGTTAGCCAAGCAGGATGCTAAACCCAGGTTGATCCGGTGGATGTTACTTCTGCAAGAGTTTGAAGTAGAGATTAAGGACAAAAAGGGAGTTGAAAACTTGGTAGCTGATCATTTATCAAGGATCACAGAGACAGATTTATAAGAGGGTCCAAAAGTAGTGATCAAGAAAGAGTTTCCTGATGAGCAAATACTGGCTATAAGCACTGTTTCCCAGTTGGTGCATAATCAAGTTTTGTCTGTTGACACCCCACCATGGTTTGCTGATTTTGCTAACTACAGAGCTGCTGGAGCCATGCCAAAGGATTTCACTTACCAGCAGAGGAAGAAATTTCTGCATGATGTGAAGAGATACATCTGGGATGAACCATATCTCTTCTATAGATGTTCTGATGGAGTAATAAGAAGATGTATTCCAGAGGAGGAGCAGAAGAGTGTTTTATGGCACCGCCATGGTTCAGCCTATGGTGGTCACTTTGCAGGTGAGAGAACAGCAGCCAAGGTCTTGATGAGTGGTTTTTACTGGCCTACATTGTACAAGGATGCCCGAAAATATGTGGAGGCAAGTGACAATTGCAAAAGAACTGGGAACATCTCCAGGAGACATGAAATGCCTTTAAATAACATCCTGGAAGTGGAGATTTTTGATGTTTAGGGTATGGATTTTATGGGACCCTTCCCTTCATCCTACTCTAACAAGTATATCCTGGTAGCAGTTGACTATGTTTCTAAATGGGTTGAAGCCATAGCCACTCCAACTAATGATTCTCGGGTAGTGATTGCCTTTTTGAGAAAGAACATTTTTGCCAGATTTGGAATTCCGAGAGCCATCATCAGTGATGTGGCACTCATTTTGATAAGAGGTGGGTTGAATATGCTCTTGCAAAGTATGGAGTCAGACACAAGATAAGCACTCCATACCATCCGCAGACTTGTGGTCAAGTTGAAATTTCCAACAGAGAATTAAAAAGAATATTAGAGAAGACTGTTGGGAATGCTAGGACTCAATGGTCCAAGAAACTTGATGACACCTTGTGGGCATACAAGACAGCATTCAAGACTCCAATTGGAATGTCTCCATTTCAATTGTTGTTTGGGAAAGCATGTCATTTGCCTGTTGGGTTGGAACATAGAGCATTGTGGGCTGTCAAGTTTTCAAACTTTGACTCCAAGGCAGCAGGTGAAAAAAGGTTGCTGCAATTGGATGAATTAGATGAATTCTGTCTGCAAGCATATGAGAGTGTCAGCCTATACAAGGAGAAGGCTAAATTATGGCATAATAGGAAGATCACACCTAGGGATTTCAAAGTGGGAGATCAGGTGTTGTTATTCAACTCAAGGTTGAAATTGTTTCCAGGCAAGTTGAAGTCCAGATGGTCTGGACCGTTTGTAGTTAAGAGCATGAAGCCTTATGGAGCGGTGGAAATATGTTCCTAGGCTTTGGGTAGTTGATTTGAGATAACAAACCTCTATTTCCATGATGTTGTTTTGATTATTTAAATTATAAAATTGTGTATATGCCTTGGGTGGGAAAGCATGATGTGTTCAAATATGTATTGATGAGGAATAGTTGATATTTTGGATGTATGAAATGAAAAGAAGCTTTCTAAGTATGTAAAAAAATTAGAGAAAAAACATGTCTTTCTCTCTATGTTCGGCCTTTGATAGGGTAATAGGAATTATTGTCCAAATCTTAGTTGATGATTTAAGAGGGGTTTTATGTGTTCAAGTAAGAGGAATTTAGATGAATTAGTAAGAATGTTAAATTGGAAAGAAAATCCTTGGAAACATACTCTTGGTGTTTCGGCCTTGATGTGTTGAGAAGGACTTGGTGTCTAAACTTAAAATAGGAACCTAGAGGATGCATGCCTAGGTGTTTGCAAGTTGTAAGGAAGTAAAGAAAATGTATTGTAAAAGAGGTGGATCTTTGGAAATTCCCCTTATAGGATTCGACCTATAGGGCATTTAGGGATATATTTGGTACATTTTATTTTAAATAAAATGTGTTGTAATTAATGGTATAAAAGTGATAAGTTTTGAAGAAAAATAGCATGGTTGATGTGAAAATTCTTAAGAGAATGCTTGATTAAATTAAAGAACATCAACGGTTATAAAGAGGTCTAGACTTGTGTATTGGCATAGCATTGGCAAAAATATAAAGAAATGAAGATAAGTGATAAAATGCATGCCTTATGTAAAATCTAGGCATGATAGCATTTTATTCATTGGTATTGTGGATTCTTGCTCTAGGTGTACTTAGGGACGGATAAGAATCGGAATCTCTTGAAGATTTACATAAGTAACTTGCGTCACAAGTAAGCGGATTGAAAAGCTTCAAGAGGTAAGCTCTATGTTTAAGGAGTCTTTTCCTGCTTGAGTGCTCCACCATGGTTAATGGACTATGGTTGGATTGTATGATTGTTGTTTTGATACTTTGTATATGTGCATTCATATAGAGTTATTTGATAACATAATATGACTTGTTCTGATATGATTTCTGTAATATGATTTTTGTAATATGAATTCTGAAATGATCTCTAGCCTTTGATATATGATACACTGATGTCTTCTTGGGGTTTCCCTAAGATTGACGATGTACACCTCTGATATGTTTTGGTTCTGCTTGGGGTCCTTCCTTGGGAACACGTGCGTTAATTTCCGCTTGGGAATGACGGCGCACGCCTCTGATATGATATGGATATATGTTTTGTTATATTCTGACATCTGTTATATGAGCATTGTATACTATGTATCTGACTTTCATGCAGGAGCGAGCCAGGTGTATGGAGAATTCTCTATAAACCTAGAGCTTATTGAGATTTGTAATCTCACCCCTCTTTGGGGACATGATTTCAGGTTCCCAGACTGCTGGTGAGCCCTCAGCAGGCAAAGACGCGGCACGTGGCTGAGACGTTCGACTGTCCGGATTTTGAGTGGCTGTATGCTACTACTTTTTTGGAGTGTGTTGATGTAGTTTAGATTTCAGTTATTTTGAGGATCATTATGTCTGATCTTTCACTCTATATATGGCATGTATATGTTCTGTACATGTTCTTCAGTTTGATGCATGTACATTTTTATATTCAGGCATGTTGATATGATTATGTAGTATTCAGTTATGCTTATGTCTTGGATTGCATGCTATTAGATTAGTGGCATGGAGCCAAGTTTTGCATGCGCCCATGGATAGATATCTAATTATAACTGCATGACTGGTACGTCTGGATATAAATATTGTTGATACTGTCTATCAGGAACTCTTAGGAGTGGGATTGGAAAATCCCCAGTTGTCCGATTTATAGAGGTTACTCTGTCCGATTTCCGTTTACGTTGAATAAGAATGTAAAAAGAAAAAGAAAAAGTTAGCTCGTATTTTCGTAAGATAAGTCTTCCGTTGTTTCTGTTTTTATCATATGTATGTTAATTGAACAGGCTCGAGACGGGAATGTTACACATAGAATCAATTAGCCAATATATATGACGGAAAAATGTGTGTCATTTTAAAGGATGTAAAGTTATGTCATTTTAAGATAGAGAAAGATAGATAAGGAGGACAGAGAATTGAGAAAAAATTAAAGTGGTGGGTCCCACCTCTTTGTGAGAGTGGAAGGATATAATTATGTCATTTAAATGGATAAACATTTCCCCATATATGAAAAGTTATTATCCTTCCAAAGACATGCCCAGCTCATTTTTATTTCTCTAACCTCTCTCATTTTTATATCTTTTGATTATTGTGTCTTAATAACTTCTACAATAAAAGTTATTATATATATATATATATAGGGTAAATGATTTCTCCAGTCACCGTAAAGTTATCTCCAGTGAGCTCAAAACGACGTCTTTTTGGGGCGAAAATTAATGTATTTTTGTAATTATAATATATTGCATGGTTATATAAGTCTTTATCATTTTAATTTTTTATTTTATAACCCAAAATGACGACGTTTTGAGCTCACTGGAGATAACTTTATCTCCGATGACTGGAGAAATACTTCTTTTCCCATATATATACGGGGCAGGTTATATTTACAAAAAATTTTATTTACAAACTACACTATGTTCTCCCGGGAGAACATAGTGTAATTTATAAATAAAAAAAATTAAAAAATTTGTAAACGGATCCTTCCCCTATATATATATAGGGAAAGGTTATACTTACTACTTTTTTTTCTTACTACTTCTTACTACCAAATCTTAACCGTTGATTTCCGTCAATCTAACGGTTATAATTTATTGAAAATTAATAATTAATTAATAAGTGTGATTTAATAAATTATAACCGTTAGATTGACGAAAATCAACGATTAAGACTTGGTAGTAAGAATTAGTAAGACAAAAAGGTAGTAAGTATATATATATATATATATATATATATATATATATATATATATATATATATAAAGGAAATTATACTCTTATATTATATGAGATTCATCTCTCATGTTACACTCACATAAAAAGATGTGCTTTTTTTATAAATAAAAAATTGGTGGACCATACTTTATTTGTCTTACAAATAATTTTTCTCCTACTAAGTAAAGTACATATACATGTATATATCGAAAAACCTTGGTTAATTTCGTTAGATTAATTTAATTGAACACAGGTCGTTGAAGAAGCACTAAGAATGGCTAATGTTGCGGCATTTACTTTCAGAAAAGTTGACAAAGAAATTGATTATAAAAGTACATGGTTGCAATTTCTGAGAAAATTACTACTACATATATACGCTTGGGCATATAGAAGGAATATTTTATTTTAATTGACCGTAGAAAATATAAAAGTGCGTACGTGTCATATAATGATATTTGAACGTCATAATTTATTGATATATATTTGCATAAATCTAGTATTCAACTAACTAGTTATCATAATTCTCTATTTTCTTTGAGTGTATTAGGTTTATGCAAGTATTTTCTTTGAGTGTATTAATTTGTTTTGGAACTATATATCTGTTGAAACCAAATTTGTTGTGATAATATAGTGTCCATAATAAATAATAAATAAGGTGCGAGAACCCAAACTAATATTATTACTATTATTATTTTTTAAGAATAACTAATATTATCTTTAAACTCAATATATTTGTTGTTTCGGTACATTCATACAAGCGCAGAGAACTTTGACGATCCCATGTATTTTAACCCTGATAGATGGAATGTATGGTAACTTTTCCCTTGGGTTTTATTAATTTAATGCTTTTTCGGTAGTTCCTTCCTTGTTTTACAAAAGTGATTGTTTATAATTCTTAGGAGCCTGCGAAGCCTGGAACTTACCTAGTCTTCGGCTCTGGACCAAGACTATGCCCTGAAAACACGCTAGCCAGAATTCAACTCGCACTTCTGCTTCATCATTTGTCCATAGGATACAAGTAAAGTTTGATCATATATATAGTTCTTGTTAACAGAGTTTGGTTTAACTTTGATACCAAATATGCATTTTGATTTGTATTTTTCACTCATGAATTCAATTCAGGTGGGAACTCCTCAACCCAAACGAAGATATAATTTATCTTTCGCATCCAGCACCTAGAGATGGGGTCGAGATTAAGTTCAGCAAATTGTAAAAAATAAAAAATAAAATAACATTAAAAAAAGGATGGTGTTACGATGCGTAGGTCTCAGAGAGCCAAAAGGAATTCAGTTCGTTTAGAGGATTATGTGTTAGCATATGGGTGTCCTAGAGACAATCTTTTGATTAAATAAAGGACACTAGATGTAGAACTTTATTTGTCGCAAATAAATGTAAGCACTATTTATTCAGTTTCATATTGTGTCTCGATATTACTGTTAATATTATATGAATGAACTGGATAAACCCCTTGGAATAGAACAGGTATCTCTTGAGTATCTGTGATGAGATCACGATCATGAGGATTCAAGGATATTGCATGTCTATTCCTAATTATATGTTCCTAGTCTAGAGACACTGAGTTTGGGGATCAGTGATCTCGAGTAAAGACTAGTACGACTTATCTACTTGTATATGGATACAAGGTAAAGACCTCATGAGCTGCAGATATGGAGATATCTTAGCTAAAGTCGTGGGTGGACCTATAAGAGTATAGCTCGCACTGAACAGACCCAAAAAGAGACTCTATGAGGAAATCTCACAGATAGTGTCATTAGAGTAATCTCTTTATGTTTGGGTGTGTCTTTCCTTAGACCAGAAGTTATTACCTAGACTGTGTTCTTGAAGGCATGTTTTGATTGTATACCTCGTCTGCCTGAAACATGGAGACTCATAGGTATACTGTTGGGCGTGTCCTTAAAGGGCACAGGGCTAGGGTAATAAGCTGAAGGAATTCGTCAAATCTCTATGAGAGATTAGGTTATCAGTAAACCGGAGAAATCGGGATGACATTTACAGGGACTCGGGAATCTATGCATAGTAAAAGAGATCATGAGATGATTTGCCTTTAGAGTCAGTAAATTGAAGATTCCCTATTTCGAATAAAGCTTACCCTAAACTGCAGGGGTTGATACATTTCCTTACCCTAGGTTAATGGGAAGATAACCGAGACGAAGGGAAATACATACGGTAACCAAATATGTGTAATAGGATGATCAAGTCATTAATCTGACTAGTTCTGGGGCAACAAAGCATTGCTAGTTCTCTGTGTTGTCATTAATTGGGTTGTGGGCTTGTTGGGTCCAAGCCCAGTTATGTCAGTAGCTAAGTTGGACCTAATGGGTCACACACTAACACCTTGTAGTTATGATGGACTAGCTTTAAAGGTATTGGGCCTAATAATGTTATTAGCCCAAGAAGCTGTTTGGAAGCCCACCTAAATGGGTGGGTGGTGCATGGAGTTTAGTAATGGGCTTGGATAGTCCAAGCCATTACTAATTAATTTAATTAGTTAAATTAATAATCAAATATTTGAATTTCGAATTTTGAATTTGAAATTTGAATTTTGAAATTTGAATTTAGAATTTGAATTTCGAAATTCGAATTTTGAATTTGAAATTTGAAATTTGAAATTTGAATTTTAAAATTTGAATTTGAATTTGAATTTTGAAATTCGAATTTTGAATTTGAAATTTGAAATTTTGAATTTTGAATTTTGAATTTAAATGTTTGAACGTTTGAATTCAAGTGTTTGAATTCGAATTTGAATTGGTTTTGAAAAGTTGTTTCATAACAAAAAGGATAAGACAGGATCTTATTGGAGCATATTCCTTGGATGAAGAAGCATCTTTGGAGGCTCTCCCTAGGCTGTTTGGTGCGCCACTTTTAAGTGATAAGAGTGTTATCTTATCACTTAAAACAAACCTCCATTCAGATTTGGTGGTTGAGGGAATCAGTGGGTAAGTTGATTCAAATTTTGAATGCAACTGCTCAATGTATTTGGACCCTTTATAGGGCTGAATTATGCGCATGAAAACTATATACTATATGATAGTTTATGAATTTAAGTTTAAATTAATCTGAATTTAAATTCATGTGGATAAGATTGGAGGTTGTTGGCAAAGTTTGTTTTGCAACAGCTCCACCTTATCACACTGTTTCATGCATAACTTTCAAAGAAATTTGAAAGTTTGTTTTTCATTTTGAATGAATGAATTCCCTCCTCCTCTCCAAAGGGTGCGCATAAATAGACATGTTCCTCACCTTAGGTTTCATTGGAAAACCAAGCCAACTCTCCTCCTCTATGCACCATTCTGTAGGGTAGCTCAGTACACCTTTCCAAACAGGATACCTAGCCTCCACCCTCACCACTTGTGCGCATAGCAAGCCTCATTGTGGTGTTCATCTGGTGGCTTTCAAGAAAGAGTTCTTGCATCATAGACGAACGGTGGTGTGGATCACCATTAGAGGGTTTGAACCCTTCAAGCCTGACATCTCATCTCCCTGACTGATCAGGCCAAAACAAGGTAACATCATGCTGTCTTAAAGCATGAATCTATGAGTGCATGTATGTTCCGCAGTAAATTTTTTGTTTTACACCTTACATGCATCGGCCTTCAAAGGCCAGTTTACTTTCATTATGTGGCATGAGTGTCACATGTGATGTGTTAGTATGACGTTTGTTAGTTTGTTGGTTAATTATATTAAGTGCAACTATTAGTGAAACGGATGCATGCTAGGTGGTTAGTGTTTGCTGTGTAGTGTCATGTATAAATAAGGTTGTAAAAACTACTTTGATCATTGAATAAGAATTTTCAAAGTTTCCTTTCGTTTTTCTCTCTATTTCTTCTGCCAATTAGGATCAATACCCTAAACGATGGTGGACGTGAGTTACTTTTCATTCAATTTGAAAATATGTACTTGTAAAGAACACCACCCCAAAAGCTATCTCTAAAGGTGGGAGTGCCCAGGGCCTTATAAAGGTCACATTAATTGCACATACAACCAATGTGGGACTATACATCTCAACACGCCCCCTCATACGAGAGCCCACTGGGCTTGAAGAGTGGATAATGCAACAGGCTCAATCTACCTGTGCTAAGAGAATCCACAAGAGAAAGTGGGGGACAGCGAGGCTCTGATACCATGTAAGGAACCTTGGGATACACCACCCCAAAAGCTAGCTCTAAGGGTGGGAGTGCCCAGGGCCTTATAAAGGCCACATTAATTGCACATACAACCAATGTGAGATTATACATCTCAACAGTACTCAATTTGTTTTTCCTCATCCACAAAATGGTAGCTTTTAAACGTTGATGGTTGTTATTTTCTATTATTGATCTGAATATCTTGCATATTATATACTACCATAAATTTATTTATACTATTTTCCATACCACATATTGATGTGTTTTATCGTTTGCTAATATATTTGTTTTCCTCCCAAGGATGCTTTTCTCTCTCTTTTCATCTCATCCAATTGTTAATAAAATCGTAGCACTCAATAAAATAAATAAATAATTAAAATCACAAAATCGTATTCAATTTAAATTTGTTTAAGTTCTAACAATAACTACCAGCAAATTAGTTAATTGTAGGACTCCATTAAGTGTCGGTGGTGCTTCATAGTTTACAGTGAAGCCGGTCCAAGTTTCCTTGAATCTTGGGCTAAGAATGATGTAAAGCTCATTTAACAAGACCATAAGCCACCAAGATAAGCTATGATTAAGGGTTGCCCCAGAAGCCCGTAGCCCAGAACATAGACAACTAGCCAGCCGGGAAGCACATGTAGAAGGAATACCCCGACAGACATATAAGCCAGAGGATTCACTATGTTTTGAGCTTGGAGGAACCTCTGCATTGGGTAACATATTGCGAATGCATAGAGTTGAATAAGTCCGCGTAAATGTAATAATAAAAGAGGAGTTATCCTCAATTTAGGTGTGTGTAGTGTAAATGTAAAAGTACGGGTCTTAAAACTAACTTCTCATAATTAACAATTATGATCCTTGGAGAGAGAACACTTTTTTTGTAACTTCACCTTATTAATCAATAAAAAAATTATTCATTATTGTCTTTTTCATTGAACCTTTTTTATTCGGAATATCAGATTACGAAATCCAGGACAGTAAACACTCTTTGACTGCCCTATGGCTTTTAGAAAAGCGCCACAGTATCAATAGAGAAACGTGATAATCACTGCTGAACCAATGTGTAAGATGATTGCTCTTTGCAATATGATGCTCATTGCTACATTTTTTTTGGCCCCATATTAAAGAAAAAAACAAACATCACAAATATGAATATACTAAATCATAGTTGAGTTGCAAATTAAAAATAAAACTGGTCAGTTAAATGCAAGCACCTCTATCGTAAAGGAAATAGATGTGCTCATGACCATGCTGCAAGAGCCATTAATGACAGACTTCGATACCAGGAGTTCCAGTTTCCTCCAAGAGAGATATTCACCTCTTTAGCTAATGACATGTCCGCTTCTGTAACTTCCAACCCACCCGATGGGTAGTTTCTTGGGCTAGTACCCTCCACATGTATTAAAAAAAAATTAATAAAATTGCCCTCCATGCACCACAGCATATTAGAATGGTCACTTCTTGAAAGTTGTGTAAGAAGCTATTTTTGAAAATTACTTTTTAAATATAATGTTGAAATGATATTTGGTGTAATTTTATTACTAAAGCCAAGCTATGAAGCACCGATTTCGATACGGCGTTTTCAATACATTCTCGATACAAGATATGGATACGATACAATACATTTTCAATACGTATATCCGATACATTGGGGAAAAAAATTAAGGAATATCGGTGCTTCATAGAAGCCAAGTATGAACATATAAAGAGGACAAACAACCATGATCCCATAAGCTAGACCCTGAATTCCAACACTTGCAACAAATTCTACAATAGTATCTGATGACAAATTTGAAATCTTTTGAGTTTATGCATCCTGCCAATCTTTTCATAAATTCTTAGCATATTAAATACATTTGCCATGCTCACAGCAGCCTGGTCTTGCTCCTGCCTTGTCACACCATAACGCTGCGCAACATTCTCAGAAGTGATTCTCATAGGAAGAAGACAATCCCGGGCTTGTGCAAAGGTTTCCACCTGTTAAAATAATGAAAAGACAACCTGCATAAACCATGTTTCAAACGGAAATGTGTAATTCAAAAACTACAACTTCAATGTACCTTTGGGTTCCTGTAATTTTAAATAGATGCTCTAGAGTTACTCAAAGATAAGAGTAAGAACTGGGTTACTATGGCCAAATTTGTAAATATTAGTCAACCATTGAACAATTAAAAGAGCATAATATTAGCCAAATTTGTAAATATTAATGAAAAAAAAAAAATAGTCAACCAAACATAAAGAAACAATTCAACCATAAGCTTGCAAGATATGTACTATCGGGAGTGGAATTCCAATAATCCATGAAGAAAGATCACCATCAGGAAAGATAAAGAAAAAGATCAATTTCAAGCACAAGTTCCATATGAGGAGTGAAACTAGCAAGCAATTAGATAAATTCCATAGACTGTTCACTCAACTGACAAAATATCAACAGTTCAACACCCAAAATCGAAATCTGCATTAACAAAAAAGGACTTTAGTCATCAAAATCTAACAACCAACATAAAATAGTAAATTAAGGAACAATAACTGTATGCCATATCTGAACATTTTTCCTAATTCCAAAAGCATCCAAATTGCCCATTCAGACCTCATACTAATATACTATGTGGTAAAATAAGATCAGAACCCAGAAACAGATCTTCATAAAGAAAGTTAACCAGACAAAACTAAAACCAACATTAATAGAACAAAAAAAAATAAAAGATAACCTTCTTAAGGGCCACGGCTAGACGTTTACTATCAAGCTTTTAGCATAGAATCTAGGATATAATATGCAAAATGAAAGGCACAGTCTGCAAAGGAAGAGGCATGTCACAAGCTCTGATTCGAATATTATTGTGGAGGTGGTCATGCTGCTCTTGTTTGATTAACATTTACAAAACTGTTACATTGGCAGACTCAGTTAAAAGAGCATAGTATTATTCTGTGAAACCTTAGCAAATTACAAGAGTATGGATATTGGCATATTGCAAGTCTAAAAGAACATACCAGGTGGGTAAATAAAAGTTGTTCACACACAAATGACAAATCAAATACAGCCTGTGCTTGATAATATATATCCTTGCCCCCGTGAATGTTTTTTTAACAAAATTGCAAATTTTCACATGAATAGACGTAAGAATAATGTAAGGCACTTCGAGATTTTATTATTAATAACAAATAATAATCATAAATAAGGTATGCCATCGGTGTGATTGATAGAACAAGAAATCTAAAGTATTCTAAATTCCATTTTTACCTGCCAATTTTACATCACCAAAAACCCCATATTCTCTGTTTAGTATCAAATGAATGCCATGAGCAAGGTTTCAACTTTCAAGTATCTGTGTGAAGGATTATATTATGGAAGATAGTAATGGAAATGTAAGACATTCACGGCAACTTGAAATGCAGATTTAAGATGAAAATTTAGACAATAAGTGATTGTGTTTGCTTCTCTAGTTTCTCTAAACAGCTAGATGGGAACAACATTATTCAAAAGCAACCCATGTTAGTTCAAAAGCAAGTACCTGAGTCGCTAAGAAGGTCCAGAAAAGCAAATTAATGCTAATAAACCCGGATAGTCTTTGAGCTAGTGTGTAAGTAAGCATAGGCAAATATGAGAAAATTGAAAGCCCACTTAGATTCCTAAGCGAAGTTTCAGGCTAAAGACTAAAATGCTTTACAATGTTATTGTGATGAGTTCTAACCTTTAGAAGTGCAAATGTTGATACCACTCCAGCAACAAAGAATGTACGAAGGTACTCTTGAAATGTGTATCGCATCCGTAAACAAGAATCTTAGACTGAAAGATTTTTCTATTATTTTTCCAGCACAATGCTTACATAGCAGAACCAACCACAGGCATCTACCTCTCACAGCAAAAAAGATGGCAAACATTCAACAAGGACTGCAAATGTTCAAGGTTGAAGATGCAAATCAAGTTAAATGCAGTATAACATACAATGTTAACCAAAGTATCTCAAAATAAAATAGTGTTCTAACATACCTTAGGGATTGTGACTCGAAAGCGGTGCAAATCAAATCAGAGAAGCTCATCCACTTCGTGAGATTAGGATGAAAGGAATTTGGAGTGTCAGGGTTTGTCGAAATCAAAGAATGAAAATGTGGGTGTTAGGGTTCACAAATCTCATTGCCCACGATTTGGCTGGGAATTTTGAATTCAAAGAAAAATGAAATTGGTTTGGGTAATCGTGTATATCCGCTTTGTAAAAAACAAATAATAAAAATTGAATTTGATACAAGAACCAACAACCAAATTAAGGGAGAGAATCAAATAAAGTGGAGTACATAATTTAACACAATACAATTTTTTTTTTTTTTTTCTATTCATATGAGTATATTATGATTTTTACATAATTTCTCAAAATTCATATTTTTTTCCATTTCATATAATCTTACGGAGTTTCCTTTACCAACAAAATGAGCTAATCAAGTTTTTCACTTACATCATTTAAGAGAAATAATTGTCAAATAAAGCTAAGACTATAAGTTTGTGATTGTCACTAGGCATCTATATAAAATATTAACTTCATTGTTCAACTAAATAAAATATGACAACACATTTTTTAAATCTATCTTCCTTGTTGTTGTATGCATCCTATCATTTTTTGGTTTATCATCAAATCATACCTGTATAAAAAAAATTAAATAAAATATGCTAAAATGTCACATAACTTTTCAATGTTAAGAAATTACTACCAATTATGTTTTAGATAAAATATGAACAAACCTTAAAAGCATTAATTAGGCTTTTTGACCCTTATGGCCCTTATTTAATAAATAATTACCAATTTGACCCTCATTTTAAACTAATACGAAAATTTAACCTCTCCCACAAACATAACACCAATCTGCCCCTGTTTGACCGTTGACCACACTTCCTACCCGGGTACACACTCACGTACCCGGGTAGATTTTGAAATTTCTTACCTACCCGGGTAGATAGGTGTGTACCCGGGTAGAGTTCTTCGTTTCTGGGCATATTTTGCATTACTTACCCGGGTACATAAGTGTGTACCCGGGTAAGTGTCGACCAGAAACCCCAATATCAATGGGTTTTGGCCATTGTTGCGTGATTTAGGTTTTTGTTCCCCAAATCTCTCTCCCTTGAGCTCTCTATTCTGAAAAATCACACATATAATTCATCTCATCCATCCATAAAGCTTGATCTTTGTAGGACATTGAGATTGCACCTCCACACACGCATTTTGTTCTCAAAAATCCGAACCAACATCCAAAAACCCAAAACCTAGACCTAATTTTCGTGGGAAGGATGAGTTCAAGTCCAAACATGGTTCCTATAGTTATTTACTACAATGGAAGGCATTTTGAAGGTCCGAACGGTGTCCGATTCGAAGGAAAAACAAAAACGATGAAAATCAAAGTGGGCACTACATGCAATGAACTGAAGCAGAGAATCCTCCAAAAAATGGGGTTAGAAGGCATCCATTCCATCCACCGCATGATAGCCAGGTTAGAGACTGTACTGGATATGGATACAATATACTACATTGGTAATGATATCAATGATGATGAAGATGTGGAGTTCGTCACAGATGCGTATGTTGGATGGAAAATTTTAAAATATATTGAGATTTATGTTGAAGTTGATGCTGGTCAGTCTTCATCTTTGCCGGTGCATGCAACCACTACTGCACAATGTACTGGTCAAGAAGATACAATTGTACGATCTTCCGCACCTCCTCGGGTAGCCTTGGATGAGGATGAAGAGGATGAAGATGAGGACTATGTGGACAGCGAAGATGAGGGAGAACCTGAAAGTGAAATTCCTCCAGGTGATACGTCAGACACTGACGTGGACGGAAATTTTGACGCAGACACGAGCGCTGTAAGTTTGGGTACCCCAGCCTTGTCACCACTCCATGTTGACCCAGGCTTGTCACAACTGCATGTTGACCCAGCCTTGTCACAAGTGCATGTTGACCCAGCCTTGTCACCACTTCATGTTGACCCAGTCAGTAGTGGTAAGTTTATAAATTGTGACATTTGCTTTTGACAATTTATTATTTGTGGTGATATTCATTCAGACAAATGAGAGTTGATGTTTAGATGCAGGGACAACGGTGGAGCCTTTTTGGAATGAAAGCCAACATTATTCATTCATTAATTGGGCCCACCCTAATGACGAGTTGGAACTCCTATATGGGGATGATGACTTGCATGGAGGTTGGAAGTTAGGAGATCCATTATTTGTGCAACAAGAATTTGGATCCAAACCTGAAATGCAACATGCTGTGAAGATACATTGTATGAAGGGGCGCAGGACAGCCATAGTTGAAAAAAGCGACGAATCAAGATTTGTTATGAAGTGTAAAAACCATGCTGACGGTTGTCCCTGGTATATGAGGGCAATTAAGCCGAAGAAGGGAGCTAACTGGGTGGTCCGTAAATGGGGTCAAGGGCACACATGCCTAAATCAGGGCCTGTCACAGGATCATAGACAGTTGGATTCAGATGTCATTTGTGCGGCTATAATGAGTACATATTCTACTGTGTACTTAATGATTTAGTATAATTGAGAATATGTTAAAGTTATATTTTTTTTTCCAGATATGTTAAAGGAAGATCCATCCACAAAACCAGCTCTAATACAAGAGAGGATACAGGGAATATATGGATACAACATAACATACAGAAAGGCCTGGAAGGCAAAAATGAAGGCGATTGTTAAGTTGCTTGGTGACTGGGAGAAATCGTACGGATTCTTGCCCAATTGGTTGACGTATATGACGCAGGTGAATATGGGTTCTGTGTTCAAACTTGATACAAATCAATGTTTTGACGAACGTCGGGTTTATACAGACAGGGTTATATTTCATAGGGTTTTTTGGACATTTCACCAATGCATTGAGGCATTCAAATATTGCAAACCTATAATTCAAATTGACGGCACTCATCTGTACGGGAAGTACAAAGGAACTCTATTGATTGCTACATCTCAGGATGGGGATGGATATCTGCTTCCTATTGCCTTTGCTGTTGTTCCTCCAGGTGAGAGGTTGGAAGATTGGTCTTGGTTTCTAAGCCTTTTACGTTTTCATGTCACACATAGGAACGGTATTTGCCTAATATCCGATCGTCATCGAAGCATCATTAGGGCGGTCAAAGATCACGCTGGATGGCAGCCTCCATATGCTTATCATGTATTTTGTCTACGTCACATCGGAAGCAATTTCAATTCCCGCTTTAGGAATGTGGAATTGAAGAAAACGTTGATGAAATTAGGTAATGTATCAATTCCCGCTTTATAAATCCATTATAAAATCGTAACTAACCAATTGTATTTGTGGCTTCATTTTTTTCCAGGGTACACATGTTCAAAGATCAATTTCGACATTCGATACAAGGAATTTATCGAGAACAATCCTGAAGTGGCTTCATGGTTGGATGCGATTCCAAAAGAGCAATGGTGCAGGTCGTACGATGAGGTAGGACGTAGGTTTGGTCATATGACAACCAACCTATCTGAGTGTGTGAATAAGGTGCTTCGTGGAGCACGTAATCTACCAATAACTGCATTGGTGAAGATGACATTCAGTAGACTCGTTGAATATTTCGTCAAGAGACGTGAAGCCATTGATAAAGATATCTCACAAGGAAGGATAATTTCAAAGAAGGTTGAGGCAGCTTTGGAAAAAAATGATGAATTGGCCGGCAATTCAGCCTTCTTCGACTTGGCAGCCTTCCACATCAATATGCAGATGTAATGCCTCCAGTTCACCTCCCTGCGGTGGAGGAGGGCCCACAGTATAACAAAATCTCCTTCCAGCACCTTCGAATGATTATGCGGGCGCTGAAAAATAATATGTGTGACCACATAATGGAGAATACGAGCAGAAACCGACAAGTTGCTCACAGGGTAGTGAGAAAAATGTCCGGCCTCGGCGTCTGCCCTCCTGGTCTGTGTGACTATGGTCTCCCTGTCATAATCACCAAAGATATGATGGATGTCTCCATCATATAGGGCTGCTCCTGTGACAGCATCAAAATCATATCCCAGGAGCTCTGTCCAAATGGGCGCAGTCATGACGATATCAATCCCGCAGACACGGGAAGTCAGCTCGCCATTCGCATAGCCAAGGTTCTGGTAGAAGGCTCTCACCATCACCTCCGAGTAGGGGCATCTCATCTCCGCAAGCACAATTAAATGTGTCTCCTCAAGTAGCGGCATAATTTCAAAATTCTCCAAATTGAAGAAGGCCGAATCCAGTGATTTCGGCTCGCAGATCTTCCTGCTCATGAAATATTTGACATACTTTTCGTGGGCAGCTACATCGTCGTCAAACAAATAACCGAACGGCAAGTCCGAAGCCTGACTCGCACCAGCCTGCGGCTGAGAGGATGACGACCCGTCCTGTCGCCGCTTGCTTCTTCGCTCGTTTTCCACCAACGGCAGCTTTGAGATGCGTCTGGCACTCATTTCGTCACACAACTAAACTGAAAAAAAAAAATGCCAACATCAGAAATATAAACATACAGATTAGGGTTAGGGTTAGGGTTAGGGTTAGGGTTAGGGTTTAGGGTGAGGCAGATTGGTTAAGGTTAGGGTTAGGGTTAGGGTTAGGGTTAGGGTTAGGGATAGGGTTAGGGTTTATGGTGAGGCAGATTGGTTAGGGTTAGGGTTAGGGTTAGGGTTAGGGTAACACATACAAGGGTAACACATACAAATTGATAAAATTATTCGGTCTAAATGCAATAATATAAACGAAATTACAATGAATTGATAAATTTACAAATGAGGGATGGATATATAGAATCAAATCAATGAAACGAAAAAAAAATTACCTTAAATCGATTGCAATCGGTGGAAGACAGAGAGGATCACACACTGATGATCAGAAACCACAACAATTTGAGCAAGATTCGACCTTCAAATCGCACCTAATATGCCTCTCAAAGCAGCTCTACTCGGGTACCCTTTGTGGGTTTTGCCGAATGGGGCTGCTGGCCTTTATAAAATGCAATCTGGTCGACACTTACCCGGGTACACACCTATCTACCCGGGTAGGTAAGAAATTTCAAAATCTACCCGGGTACGTGAGTGTGTACCCGGGTAGGAAGTGTGGTCAACGGTCAAACAGAGGCAGATTGGTGTTATGTTTGTGGGAGAGGTTAAATTTTCATATTAGTTTAAAATGAGGGTCAAATTGGTAATTATTTATTAAATAAGGGTCAAAAAGCCGCATTAATTATGTTAAAAGGAGAAGCATAAACCTTCAAGCCCACCTATTCAAAAGTAAACCATCAAACAATAAATTAATAAGCAATAGAAAATAAATATAAATGTAATTAGTTAAAAGACAAAATGCAAACAAATTACTTGTGAGAGGTAGCTTTTATTAAGTGCCGGCGGTCTTATGACTACTGTCTGCACCCTGTAGTTAACTTGTGAGAAATCAGAGTTTTTATCGCATAGATTGATAAGCTTGATGAGACTTCACGTGCAAACAAACAACACATGATCAGTACAAGCTAAAAAATAAATACACAACTGGGAAATTCTGGAAAATAGAAACCATATATATATGGAAAAAAAAAAATGAAGGAATTGTATTTGGGCTTCAACTAAAGTATAAATTATCAAGGAATTTTTTTTTTTTTTTTTTTTTTTTTTTGGAGATAATTATCAAGGAATTGTATTCATATTTTTTCAACAAGAACTCTCCCCCCATTTTAGTTTACCTCATAAAGAAAATAGAGAGAGAAAGAGACAAAATTTCATTCGCTTATAAATACTGAGCTGATCTAGAGAAGATAGGCAGAATCATATGCAAAACATATTATACTTTATTTTTGCAACTTCGGACTAAATACCTGTTTTCTCTGTAATTCTTGGTTTACTTCCTTAAGTTTTGTAACTTCAGCCTCTAGTTCGAAAGTGTAGGCCTGCCATTCAAAAGAAAGAGAATTTAATATGTATGTGCATTATGGAACAGTACAAGAAATCATATTGAAAAAAGAGAGACAATAAAAGCTAAAAACTTTATAATATTCAATTACCATAATAAAATAGTATAAAGTGCAGTTATATATATGTTTTTTATAAACGTATAGAGTCAAATGTTTTTATCTCCGATTATGCATTATTATATCATTTTTCTTGGTACTAACCAAACAAGTAATAGTAAGTAATAATAACCTCTGCTCAAAAAATTTGAGGTAGGTTGCTTACGGTCTACCTTAACGCCATGTGCAATGGAGTTTACCATTTTATATATTAAAACTGTTACTTTTTTCCCCAAGAAAGTACTACTCTATTTCTAACATTACATATGTTTATATATCAAAGTTGTAGCACATGGTTATTCCATTATAAATTCAACATAGCCATGCCTACTCTAACACGCAGCAGACTTATCACCATAGTCCACTACAAGTTATATAATACAAAAAAATATCATTTCAGTCATCGAAAACATACATGCTTTGTTCCCAGTCTAATTTTATCAATTAATTATATGTAATATCTTATTATTAACTTATCTTAGTTCATTTCAGTCATACACATTTATATGATTAACATGTGATTCCTATACTGCTCCCTTTACTTTTTAATCAGCTCCTTAACTACTTTTCCCTTTCTCTACTCCTAACACAAGCCACCCACCAAACAGAAGTACCAGAACAGCAGAACTTATATGCTATAATGTTTTTATTATACTAATATTCAATTTCCAAGGTAGAAGAAACATCAGTAACGTTGATTTCCCCCTTGTCTCCTCATATCAATAAATACACTGTCACCACAACATGTCATATTGAATAGTAGTTAAAGGATGTATGTTTTTGACTAATTGCAATTGCATGACATTGTCTTCTAGCATCGTCATGGAAGGTTGAAATGAGGCAAATATTAAGATTTCATCATGAGGCGTTATAAAGGGAGTAAAAAAAATCAGGGTATAAAGAGACATGCAATGTATGATGCTCAAGATCATTAAATTCGAAGGCACTGGCCAAAATTCAATAAAATACTATGTCAAAGGAACATTACCAAGTCCTAACTTCCACGCCAAACTTTTATCGTCTGCAGCAGAAACTAATTAAACCAATTAATTTAGAACAAACAATAGAGTTATTATACTTTAAACTAAAAAGTCGGAGTTGGGATTTAGCCGGTATCCTTTATTAAAGGTCATTACTCATTTGTTGTAAGCTAAATCATTTGCGTATCTGTGCATACCTTTCCAGCAATAGAATTTTCCTTCGTTGTTAAGTTGGCATTGGCCTCTTTGATGGCGAAGACATTTGTGGCAATCATCAGATAATTGTACTTCAATTAAGACCTGTGGAGATAGAAAATCAAATGGGTCCCTAGAAGACTGGCCTCTCACTGCAAGCTGAATCGTTGAACACGGTGCTAAAGAGCTTAGCAACTTGAAACCAGGAGTTTTTACAGTATTTAGAGGGCTATAGTAGTAGATACTGAAACCAGGAGCTTTTACATATTGAATAATAAAAGATCTCAGTCAGTTATGGAAACTTGTTTCCTACTATAACTTGAAGCAGAGTTCATATTTTTCTCTTATTTCATTCTATTGTTCGACCATGAGAGCTTGCACTAACCATTATTATATTGGATTATTACATAAAGTCGACAGAACCTTATAAATGATATAGCTTGGTAAAGGATAGTTAGCGATGTAGAGAAAATAAGGTCCGCCCTTATACTTAAGTTTGCATATGATATACTAGATTCTTAGTATATTCTAATTCCATTATTATGATTCGCCATATGTTCTAATTCCAATTAAAAAATAAAAGACATATATCAAACATTTTGTGGTCCTTCCTTGTGTGTAGCCTACATTTCTAATGAAGAGATAACAATCCTAATGAGATACTAGTCCAAGTAACCAGAAAACTGAGTTTATGACCAAGTCCAATTGTATGATTGCAGGTGTGTTTTCCTTAACAAACAGATGTCTATATGACATGCACCAAATTTGATAATAACCTATTTAAAAAATAAAAATAACCGTATTATTTATTATCAAAATAAATACACACATTTTCCATTTGCAGTTCATACGGTCGGTGAAAAGCTTTGCAACTAACACTTATCTCAAACTAAGCACAAAAATCAAAATATATCATTTTTCAAACTTATTTTAGAACTATCCCACTTCGGGAATTTTTTTTTTTCAATCTACCCTTTTTTAAGTTTCGTTGTCCCCACTAAGACTAGGTTATTATCAAAATCATAAAAGTATCGCATGTTTGCCCTTTTAAACTGTCAACTCTCTATATAGCAAAAGTGGGAAATTTTTATTACGATCAATACTAGTGCACTAATGTAGTATCATGATCCAATATGATTCACATTCTCTAGTTAATTCATTACAGTTGCCTGTGTAATTTGAAGAGACAATGTCTCCAATTCCTAATAACATTTTTTAAAACAGATGATTCACAAAGTGGAATTGGGGCAGGGGATGGGCCATAACAGTATAAAGCTTGAGAAATCAAAAACATCGTAAACCAAAAGCAAGTTAATATTACTTAGGCACTATAAAGGAAAAACAAAACCAAAAGGCATGAACCTAACAGGCAACATTATATCTTCAGCTTTCTAAGTTATTGGCATTGGGTAATTGATTTATTTGTCTTTAAGAATTCATACACATGGATTGCAGCAGAAGAAGAAACAAAATGAATTAGACTTGGAATTTCAATCTCATCACTTGTCATTTGTCAACATAAAGCACATTATATTTACCAAAAAAAAAATAAAAAAAATAAAGCACATTAGCACATAAACAATTCTGAGAAAATTGGAAACTATTTAAGTTATTTGAGATTGCCTAAGCAAGCAGCTTCTGAAAATTTACCATAGAGATGTATGCACAATATAAATAAATACAAGATATTGATCCTAAAGATCTAGTTTCAGTAGACTTTTCATTCAATAGAAAGCCTAGTTTCATAAAAGCAAATAAATCTCAGCAGTAATATAATTATTTCCCTCTAACTATCAATTGAAATTGATATTTGTGTGGTATCACTATAATGTAGAACTTGAAATAAAAACAATTATTTTCTTGTGGAGAAGACAAAACTTGTATTTCTCTTTTTCTTGTGATGTGTTGCTTACAATATGGATTAGTTTATATAGGCACTAGATTGCCTTTTCATGAACCAAAACATTAAATTAGCCATAAACCACAAAACTAAACTTCCAACTCTTGGCCTCTCTAACTCTTGGCCTTTCACTTTCTCACAACTCTTGGCCTTTCACTTTCTTACAACTCTTGGCCTTTCACTTTCTTACAACTCTTGGTCTTTCACTTACCTAAACACATGACTCCTTAATTAAGATTTTTAAATATAAAACTAACAAAACATTTAAAGTTTATTCAACAATTCTCCTTCATAAACTTAAATGGTTCTGCCATCTTTCATCCCAAGCATCTTCTTGCAATTGTTGAGCAGCAACGTCGGCAGTGGCTTTGTGAAGATGTCCCCGACTTGCTCTTGACTGGTCACGTGTGTTAGCTCCACATTTCCTTCCTTTACTTGATCCCGGATGAAGTGAAATCGGACGTCAATATGCTTGCTTCTTTCATGATTTACCGGGTTCTTGGCGAGCTCTATAGCTGACTTATTATCAATTCGGATCACAGTTTGACCGACTTGTTTTTCCTCCAACTTGCTTAGCAAATTCCTAAGCCACATTGCATGACAAACACACCAAGATGCAGCTACATATTCAGCTTCACATGTCGACAGTGTCACAATAGGTTGCATCTTCGAAATCCAGGTGAATGTCGTGTTGCCCATGAAAAACACATAACCAGCCGTGCTCTTTCGATCATCTACGTCTCCACACCAATCACTGTCAGAATATCCAATCAACTTGTATTTTGCCGAGCTCGAGTAGTGTAACCCGTGTGAAACTGTACCTTGAACATACCTCAGAATTCTCTTTACCGCCTTCCAATGTGTGTATCTCGGCTCCTCCATGAACCGACTTACTATGCCGACACTTAACGAGATATCTGGCCTCGTGCATGTGAGATAACGTAGGCTTCCCACCAAACTTCTGTACTTGCTTGCATCAACACGGTCTCCTCCATCAAACTTAGAGAGTTTTGAACCGGGTTCCATTGGTGTTGAAACTGGGTTGCAATCTTCCATCTTGTACTTCTTCAAGATCTTTTTTGCATAAGCCTCCTGTGACACGAAGATTCCCTTCTCATTTTGTTTTACTTCCAAACCAAGAAAGAACTTCATCAAACCGAGATCTGTCATTTCGAACTCTCTTGTCATTGTGCTCTTGAACTCTTGTATCATCTTGGCATTGTTTCCCATAAAAATGAGGTCGTCAACATAAAGAGCCACAATTAACAAGTCTCCTCCATTTTTCTTGACATAAACAGCATGTTCATATGGACATTGTTCAAGTCCATTCTCCTTGAAATATTTGTCAATACGAGCATTCCATGCCCGTGGTGCTTGCTTCAACCCGTAAAGTGCTTTCTTCAATCTCAGCACCTTCTTCTCTTCTCCTGCCTTCATGTAACCCGGCGGTTGTTCCACATAAACTTCTTCTTCAAGAACACCATTCAGAAATGCCGACTTTACATCCATTTGATGCATTGGCCATCTGTATTGAGCAGCCTGTGAGATGAGTAGCCGAATTGTCTCCATCCTTGTAACAGGGGCAAACACCTCGTCATAGTCAATTCCAGCCTTCTGCTTATAACCTTTTGCAACTAGTCGAGCTTTATATCGTTCTATCTCCCCTTGAGCATTCATCTTCTTCTTGAACACCCACTTCACTCCAATGGGCCGGCTTCCTTCTGGTAGCTCGGCTAACTCCCATGTGTTATTTCGGTCAATGGCTTCTATCTCCTCATCCATGGCATCTTGCCATTTCTTATCTCGGATGGCTTCTTCAAAACTTATGTTCTCAGAGTCTGCAAGAAGACAAACAAAATGTACCTCACTTGTTGACTCATATATGTCTTGCATGCTTCGCATCCTGGGTTGTCGTACCTCATCTTCATCATCAGAAGCTTCAGGACTTGCCGGGTTGATAATTTGTGTTGAGATTCCGTCTTCAAAGTTTGCCTCAGAAGAATTGTTCCATTCCCACTCATTTGCTTCATTGAGCTTTACATCTCTGCTTACTATGACTTTCTTGTTGACGGGGTCAAACAGCTTATACCCCTTTGTTTTTTCATCATATCCAATAAAAACATATTTCTTGCTTTTATCCTCGAGCTTGGTTCTGAGCTGGTCCGGTATGTGTGCATAGGCTATACTGCCAAAAACTCTGAGATGAGCCACTGAAGGCTTTTGACCGCTCCATGCTTCCTGTGGAGTTTTATCATCCAAGTTCGAATGTGGACATCGGTTCTGCACATACACAGCACACTGCACAGCTTCCGCCCAAAACTCCTTCGGCATCATTTTGTTCTTCAGCATTGACCGAACCATGTCAAGAATGGTCCGGTTCTTCCTTTCAGCCACGCCATTCTGTTGTGGTGAGTATGGTGCTGTTAGAAACCTCCTTATCCCCTGTTCCTCACAGAAAGACATAAACGCTGTTGAGGTATATTCCCCACCTCTGTCAGACCGCACCGATTTGATATAGCTTCTTGTTGCCTTCTCAATCATCACCTTGAACCTTTTGAACACATCAAACACCTCGGACTTCTCCTTCAGAAAGTAAACCCAAGTTTTCCGTGAGAAATCATCAATAAAAGAAATAAAATACTTCTTACCGCTGAAGGAACCCGGATTGATGAGTCCACACAAGTCGGTATGTATTAGTTCCAGAGGTTGCTTAGCCCGGAATCTTGCCATCTTCTGAAACGTGGTCCTGGCATGCTTGCCAAGTACACAACTCTCACAAAACTTTCCTTCAAAGTTGATGCCAGGTAACCCTTCCACCATCTTCTTCTTTGCCAACTCGGTTAGACCACCATAATGTAGGTGACCAAACCGGAGATGCCAAAGTGACGCCTTATCTTCCACCTCGGCTTGTAAACATTCAACCTGTATACATTTCAGATTTAGTTTATACATACGATTCTTACCCATTTGAACCCGAACTATCAGCCGACCTTGCTCATCTTTCAAATACAATACCCGGTCTTTCATAATAACCGAGTAACCTTTCTCCATCAGTTGACCCATGCTTAGAATATTGCTTTTTAGGTCGGGTACATAGTACACATCTCGAATTGAGCCAATTAACCCGTCCTTTTGTAGGAAACAGATCGTACCTCGGCCTTTTACCTCAACCTTTGAGGCATCCCCGAACGAAACATGTCCGGTTTCTACCTTTCTCATCTCCTTGAAGAAGTCCTTATGTCCGCACATGTGGTTGCTCGCACCCGTGTCAAGATACCACCCCATGTCATTGTCTGG
This sequence comes from Gastrolobium villosum, assembly GCA_032173675.1. NCBI lineage: Eukaryota > Viridiplantae > Streptophyta > Magnoliopsida > Fabales > Fabaceae > Gastrolobium > Gastrolobium villosum. The sequence continues at coordinate 27,705 of JAVKPL010002779.1, forward strand.
ACTTCCTTTATTGTGTGTTGTAAGAACCTGCACCGTTAATTAAGGTAATTAGCGAATTAATTATGATAATTAGGAAATAATTCCATAATTGACCCTAATAATTAATAATGGGCTTAGATAATTATATTGAGCGAGTAAAAATGCTGAAAGTCGCTTTTCGGAAGAAAAGCGCAGATACCGGTTCTGCTACTCGGTATAAATGCGTACCGGAAAAGTATCCCGGAAAATTATAACGAATGCATGATAATTACTAGAATATTATGTAGGACTTGTAAAACAAGTTTCAAGTCAAAATGACGTAATCTGATGCCAGAACTGATACTGGCTATGGAAAAGCGCGTACCGGAAAGGTGCTCCGAAAAATAAAATAAAAATATGACAAATCTTAGAAAAATGCGTAGGTCTAGAATCCGAAGTTTGAGATCAAGATCTTTTACTTTGCTATCAAGGCTAATACTGCGCGTGTGTGGCCTTGTGCCTATAAATAGACATATTTGGCACAAAACCCTAGACATTCTAACTTGCCTACGTGACTTGGGTGGCTGCAGCTTGCCTCCCTTCTTCCTTCCTTCCTCCTTGGCCATTTTGCTTGGGAGAAACCACCAAGTTGTCACCTTTAGCCTTAATCCTTCCTCTTTCACCATGGAAACACTTGAGTGAGTGCATTGTAAGGAGGTTGTGGTCTTGTTTCTGAGGGTGTTGCTGTTTGAGGGAGAGTGTGAGGCTGAGTTCCTTCCTTGGCTTGGTTGGGAGTCTTGTTCTTGAGTGGTGAGGCCTCAAGAAGCTTCCTTGGTGTTGAAAGGGCCAAGCTTTGCACCATTTTCGTACACCTTGGTGTGGCCTGAGTTGAGGAGCTTGTGGAGAGCTCCAAGAGCTTCATACCTCTGTCCATTTCTGCCTTAAGCCTTGGGGTAAGTTATCTCACCATGATCATGAGTTTATCTTGCTTAAAGGTGGTGTCTTGGCATGTAAAAGATTAAAATGAAGTAACCAACACCTAAATGAACTTGTATATGCTTAAAGATGCATGCTTTAACGTGTAAATGTGTTAAAAGTGGGATCTTTGGGATGGATATTCACGAAATGCAGAAACTGCATTCTGTCGTGAGATATCCGGATATTTGTCGAACAGATATCCGGATATCAGTATCCGGATATGATATCCGGATATTGATATCCGGATATGGGATCTGGGTATCCGGATATGACATATCCGGATATGCCAGTGTGATATCCGGATATGGCATATCCGGATATGCCCCTTCTGATATCCGGATATCCTGGGTTCTGCGCAGACAGTAGCTTTACGGTATGAACAGTAAGCTATGGGGTGTGTGTGGACCCTAGTTTAAGGAAGTTGAACTTCTATAACTAATGGACTAAGTCAGAATCACATGATTAAGGGCTTATGGCTTTGTTGGAAGCCTTGAGACGTAAAACGTAAAGGAAAGGCGTAGTCTTTAAGTTGTATGCTTGTTGTACATTAATATTGATGTATTATTGGTCCATATCAGATTGTGATACTGCTGTTTGTGGACTTGTGAGTGGTTGGACTCTTGGCTTGGATAGCTAGCTTGCAAGGTAAGCTTTCGTGTCCTCGGTTTAGCCATTTTGATGTTCCACCATGTCCCATGGGGATGGGTTTATGCATACTGTGTTACATGCTTTATTATTTTGGAAATGCTGTTGAGCTATTTATATGCAATGAGCTTTTATGATATGCATGTGGTGTCCACCTAGACGGCAATCCTGAGTATGTAGTACATACAAGATGGAGAAGCATGTGGGTGAGGTGCAGGTAGTATCCATGTACTCATGTAGGCATAGACGTATTCCTACATTTCTCTGGCCAGTAGATTTGAAAGCACACATGACATGATTAATTGCTGCATCGCATGATTTGGAACTTATATTGTAAATACTGTTTTTAGAACTTATATTACACATGTAAGTGAGCTTGGGGTGGAGACTCCTTGAGGACCCCTTGTCTTACTGAGATTTCTTGTTAGAGATCTCACCCCACGTTTGGGGACGCTTATTTCAGGATCAGGTAATGTTGAGGGCTCGGGTGGCAGGAGGCCAGAGCTGAGTTGATTTGATGATATGCTGACTGCTGTTTTTATTTCCGACTGTTGTTTATGTTTTCTGTTGAGTTTATGTTATGACTGTTATTGGGCTTTGTTGCCTTATTTGGTGAGCATGGGGTTTGTCCATGCCACATGTTTGACTTTGGTCTTTTAGGTTAATGTTGTAATTAAAGTATCAGGATTTTGACCCAGGCTACTTGTGTAGACCTGTGGCTTTAGATACTCACTTATTATATTTATGTACGAGATATTCAGTTAGTTGTCTTGCAATTTACATACAGGCAGTATTTTTATGAAAATGATTAAGTAATCAAGCTGGTTAAGTTAATGACGTCATAATTGAATTGAAGAAAAAGTTATTCCGCATTTTAATTAAGCGTGGCTTAATACGATATGGTGTTAACAAACCGGGTTAACACGGGCTGTTACATTTTATGGTATCAGAGCACTTTCTAGGGAAAAGCCTGTATGTATTGCAATAACTTAGGATGTGTCGTTGCGTGTCTACTTTGTGTTCTCTCTGACTGGTGTGCGTTATGATAATGCATATGTGACCACATGGCGTGGGCCTGATCAACTCATTCTTTGTGTAACTTGTGCAGAGTCATGGTGCCACCGAGGAGGAACACGAGTACAAGCGAGGATCAATCGGATCCTGTCCTGGCTGCATTAGCTGAGATGCAGGCGGCCCGACTAGCCGACCAGGAAGCCACGAGGCTGGCGAACCGGGCGATGCTGGACGCAATTCGAGATGCGAACCGGCAAACCACGGCAGAGGTTCTGGAGGAGAACCGGATGGCCAACATGACTATGATGAGGGTCATGTTGGAGGAGTTGAGGGCTGGTCCTGCTGCTGGCCAGGGTCCTCCACCACCTCCACCGCCGCCACCGCCTCCACCTCCGCCTAGTCAACAGGAGGACACCCAGAGCCAGATGGGTGAGGGTAGTCATTTGACGGGGGCTATGCAGACTATCCCCGTGCTTGCTGAGGATCGTGACGAGATCGATCGCCGGCTGAATGCTTTCCGCAAGCATAAGCCACCTACTTTCGACGGATCATATGATCCCATTGCTGCTGCCAGATGGCTACAGGCGCTGGATAAGATTTTCCGGATCATGCAGTGCACCGATCCGCAGAAGCTGCTGTTCGCCACGTACATGCTGGAGGGCGAGGCCCATGAGTGGTGGACCAACCTATCTCAGGTCTACGAGATGCAGGGTCATGTGATGACGTGGCCATTCTTCGAGGAGAGCTTCTTGGGTCAGTACTTCCCTTATGACTCACAGGAGAGGAAGCAGGTGGAGTTTGACCGATTGGTACAGGGCTCGTTGTCTGTTGACGAGTACCTGGCCAAATTTAATGAGCTGGTCAAGTTCTCTCATTTCCGCATGGCGAGACCGACTCCCGTTTTTCTGGCGGCCAAGTTCCGGAGGGGACTTAATGAGGATATTGCTGGACATCTCGCCGGTTCTGCTTCGAGAGACTTCGGAGCGTTGGTGCAGCAGTGCCGCGACATCGAGGACTACTGCCGGGCGAGTCAGGCCAAGAGGGCCAAGGTTGAGGTGCCGCAGAGCGCTGGTGGTTCTACTCCCTGGAAGAACAAGAACTTTGCCAACAAGGGCAAGGGCAAACCACCATTGGCGGCTAAGCAAGCGCCAAATCAGTTCAGGAAGACTGCTGCTTCGGGGAACGCCGCTAGACCTCCTGCTCCCAGATGTTCTGGATGCGGGAAGTCACATTTTGGGCCGTGCTCTACCGGTCAGCTGATATGCTTCCAGTGTGGCAAGGAGGGCCACTACTCTAGAGATTGCCCGACGGCGAGAGTTGCTGCAGTACAGGCTGTGCCGTTGCAGATGGTTCCTACTGGGGCACCAGCCGTGCCACCTACTACCGGACGAGTCTACACACTTGATCGTCAACAGTCGGACAGAGCTCCGAACCTGGTCAGAGGTACTATTACCATTGGTGGATCAACTATTGATGTTTTGTTTGATTCTGGGGCAACGCACTCTTTTGTTGCTACCCCTATTGCTGTGGGGCTTGAGTTGCCCAGTGATGTGCTTTCTCCACCGATGCGGGTTACCACCGCCACCGGAGAAAAATGTTTGACCTCCACTGTTCATCGCGATGTAGCGTTTCAGTGGGATGGTCGTGACTTCTCGGTAGATCTGATAGGATTACCGATGGCCAACCTTCAGATTATTTTGGGCATGGATTGGTTGTCCAGAAACTGTGCAATGATTGATTGCTGTGCCAAGAAAGTGGTGATGTCTCCGGGTGGGTCCACAGCCAGTTCCTCACCGTTCATTTCAGTCCTGCAGGCGAGGAGGGCCTTGAGAGCAGGGGCATTTGGCTATGTCATGTTGGGAGGTTTGGTGAGTGGGACACAGGAGGATCTCACTGGCATTCCTGTGGTGAAGGAGTTCCTCGAGGTGTTTCCTGAGGAGATTCCTGAGTTTCCACCACCGAGGGAGATACAGTTCTCCATCGACCTATTGCCTGGTGTGGGGCCTATATCGTTGGCTCCATACCGGATGTCGCCACCAGAGTTGGCGGAGCTGAAGAAGCATATCGAGGAGCTTTCAGCGAAAGACTTTATTCGGCCGAGTGTGTCTCCCTGGGGAGCACCGGTCATTTTTGTTAAAAAGAAAGATGGGACCATGCGGTTGTGCACCGACTACAGGCAATTGAACAAGGTGACAATCAAGAACAAGTACCCTCTTCCACGCATTGATGATTTGCTAGATCAGCTCAGGGGTGCTTGCGTGTATTCAAAGATCGACCTCCGGTCCGGTTATCATCAGATACGGGTAAAGCTGGAGGATGTCCCAAAGACAGCATTTCGCTCGAGGTACGGGCACTACGAGTACTTGGTGATCCCATTCGGACTCACCAATGCACCCGCAGTGTTTATGGACTACATGAACAGAATCTTCCAGCCGTACCTGGATCAGTTTGTGATCGTCTTCATCGATGACATCTTGATCTACTCCAAGACGGAGGAGGAGCATACCGAGCACTTGAAGATTGTGTTGCAAGTGCTAAAAGAGAAAAAGCTTTATGCGAAGCCGTCAAAATGCGAGTTTTGGCTCAAGGCGGTGAAATTTCTGGGTCATGTGATTTCTGCTAATGGAGTTGCAGTTGATCCTAACAAGATTGAGGCCGTGATGGATTGGGAGAGGCCCAAGACGGTTACAGAAGTAAGAAGCTTCCTGGGTTTGGCAGGTTACTATCGGAGGTTCATAGAAGGATTCTCCAAGATGGTGCTACCGATGACTCGCCTTACCCGGAAGGAGACTCCATTCGTGTGGACACATGAGTGTGAGGAGTGTTTCCAGGAGTTGAAGGAGAGACTGACTACTGCTCCTGTGTTAGTCCTTCCTGATCCTGCGGAGCAATTCGAATTATACTGCGATGCCTCTGGTAAAGGACTTGGCTGTGTGCTGATGCAGAAAGGGAAAGCGGTTGCTTACGCTTCAAGACAGTTGAAACCTCATGAGGAGAACTACCCGACTCACGACTTGGAGTTGGCAGCCATTGTTTTTGCTTTCAAGATTTGGAGGCATTACCTGTTTGGCATGAAGTTTGCTGTATTCAGTGATCACAAGAGCCTGAAGTATCTGTTCGACCAGAAGGAGTTGAACATGAGACAGCGAAGATGGATGGAGTTCTTGAAGGATTATGACTTTGAGTTGAGGTATCACCCTGGCAAGGCCAATGTGGTAGCCGATGCTTTGAGTCGGAAATCCGTGAGCTTATCCAGTTTAATGATGAACGACTACGAGATGATCGAGAAGTTCAGAGACTTGAGAGTGAACTCCTTGTTTGGGGGTGCACTGCTTGAGATGGAAACAGCAGAAATGATTAATGAGCTGATGGAGAAAATTAAAGAGGCGCAAGTGCAGAGAGAGTGCCTTGATTATGTGAAAAACCAGGACGGTGTGTCTTGGAACGAGGATGGATTGCTGCTGTTTCAGAAGAGGATTGTGATTCCTCGAGGGCCACTGACCGAAGAGGTTATGGCAGAGGCTCATAAGGGCCGGTTCACTGTCCACCCTGGTGCTACAAAAATGTACCAGGACTTAAAGAGAAATTTTTGGTGGCCGGGCATGAAGAAGGACATAGCGGTCTACGTGTCCAAATGCCTTATTTGCCAGAAAGTGAAGATCGAGCACCAGAAACCGTCTGGTAAACTTCAACCTCTGGAGATTCCACAGTGGAAGTGGGAGAGTATTTCCATGGAATTCGTGGTGGGATTGCCCAAAACTCAGGCTGGTTGTGACTCTATCTGGGTCATAGTGGACATATTGACCAAGTCTGCCCATTTTCTTGCAGTGAAGGTGAGCTTCACTACAGAGCAGTTGGCCAAGCTATATGTCCGCGAGATTGTGAGGCTTCACGGGGTGCCCGAGAGCATCATCAGTGATAGGGACCCGAAGTTCACATCTCGATTCTGGGAGGCGCTGCAGGAGGCTTTTGGTACGCAGTTGCGATTGAGTACCGCCTATCACCCTCAGACTGACGGACAGACTGAGCGGACCATCCAGACATTGGAGGACATGTTGAGAGCTTGCACGTTGGAGCAGGGTTCTGCATGGGATAGGTACCTTCCGTTGGTTGAATTTTCATACAACAACAGTTTTCATGCTAGTCTGGGCATGGCACCCTACGAGGCGCTGTACGGTAGGAGGTGTCGGACTCCTACCTGCTGGTCTGAGGTTGGAGATAAAGAGCTTTTCGGCTTGGACTTTGTCCAAGATACTACCCTACAGATCCAGATGATCAGGGAAAAGTTGAAGCAGGCGCAGAATCGTCAGAAGAGCTACTACGATGTCAAGCATCGACCACTGGAGTTCAGTGAGGGTGAGCACGTGTTTGTGAAACTTTCACCTGTCACCGGTGTTGGACGGGCACTCGGCGTGAGGAAGTTGAGCCCGCGATTCATAGGGCCCTACCAGATCCTTGGTAGAGTAGGACCAGTTGCCTATCGACTCGCTTTACCTCCGAACCTCGCCAACATCCACGACGTGTTTCACGTGTCTCAGCTTCGAAAGTACATAGCAGACCCTTCGCACGTGGTGCAGCCGGATGATGTGGAGGTTCGGGAGAACCTAAAGACTCCCGTCGGACCACTCAAGATTCTCGATCGTGGCGAGAAGCAGTTGAGAAGCAAGGTCATTCCGATGGTCAAAGTGCAATGGTCAGGAAGAACTCCTGAGGAGTGTACCTGGGAGCGAGAGGATGAGCTTCTCCGACAGTATCCCGACTTTCGAGACATGTATGTTTCTGATTTTGAGGACAAAATCCTTAAAAAGGTGGGGTGAATGTAAGAACCCGCACCGTTAATTAAGGTAATTAGCGAATTAATTATGATAATTAGGAAATAATTCCATAATTGACCCTAATAATTAATAATGGGCTTAGATAATTATATTGAGCGAGTAAAAATGCTGAAAGTCGCTTTTCGGAAGAAAAGCGCAGATACCGGTTCTGCTACTCGGTATAAATGCGTACCGGAAAAGTATCCCGGAAAATTATAACGAATGCATGATAATTACTAGAATATTATGTAGGACTTGTAAAACAAGTTTCAAGTCAAAATGACATAATCTGATGCCAGAACTGATACTGGCTATGGAAAAGCGCGTACCGGAAAGGTGCTCCGAAAAATAAAATAAAAATATGACAAATCTTAGAAAAATGCGTAGGTCTAGAATCCGAAGTTTGAGATCAAGATCTTTTACTTTGCTATCAAGGCTAATACTGCGCGTGTGTGGCCTTGTGCCTATAAATAGACATATTTGGCACAAAACCCTAGACATTCTAACTTGCCTACGTGACTTGGGTGGCTGCAGCTTGCCTCCCTTCTTCCTTCCTTCCTCCTTGGCCATTTTGCTTGGGAGAAACCACCAAGTTGTCACCTTTAGCCTTAATCCTTCCTCTTTCACCATGGAAACACTTGAGTGAGTGCATTGTAAGGAGGTTGTGGTCTTGTTTCTGAGGGTGTTGCTGTTTGAGGGAGAGTGTGAGGCTGAGTTCCTTCCTTGGCTTGGTTGGGAGTCTTGTTCTTGAGTGGTGAGGCCTCAAGAAGCTTCCTTGGTGTTGAAAGGGCCAAGCTTTGCACCATTTTCGTACACCTTGGTGTGGCCTGAGTTGAGGAGCTTGTGGAGAGCTCCAAGAGCTTCATACCTCTGTCCATTTCTGCCTTAAGCCTTGGGGTAAGTTATCTCACCATGATCATGAGTTTATCTTGCTTAAAGTTGGTGTCTTGGCATGTAAAAGATTAAAATGAAGTAACCAACACCTAAATGAACTTGTATATGCTTAAAGATGCATGCTTTAACGTGTAAATGTGTTAAAAGTGGGATCTTTGGGATGGATATTCACGAAATGCAGAAACTGCATTCTGTCGTGAGATATCCGGATATTTGTCGAACAGATATCCGGATATCAGTATCCGGATATGATATCCGGATATTGATATCCGGATATGGGATCTGGGTATCCGGATATGACATGTCCGGATATGTCCAGTGTGATATCCGGATATGGCATATCCGGATATGCCCCTTCTAATATCTGGATATCCTGGGTTCTGCGCAGACAGTAGCTTTACGGTATGAACAGTAAGCTATGGGGTGTGTGTGGACCCTAGTTTAAGGAAGTTGAACTTCTATAACTAATGGACTAAGTCAGAATCACATGATTAAGGGCTTATGGCTTTGTTGGAAGCCTTGAGACGTAAAACGTAAAGGAAAGGCGTAGTCTTTAAGTTGTATGCTTGTTGTACATTAATATTGATGTATTATTGGTTCATATCAGATTGTGATACTGCTGTTTGTGGACTTGTGAGTGGTTGGACTCTTGGCTTGGATAGCTAGCTTGCAAGGTAAGCTTTCGTGTCCTCGGTTTAGCCATTTTGATGTTCCACCATGTCCCATGGGGATGGGTTTATGCATGCTGTGTTACATGCTTTATTATTTTGGAAATGCTGTTGAGCTATTTATATGCAATGAGCTTTTATGATATGCATGTGGTGTCCACCTAGACGGCAATCCTGAGTATGTAGTACATACAAGATGGAGAAGCATGTGGGTGAGGTGCAGGTAGTATCCATGTACTCATGTAGGCATAGACGTATTCCTACATTTCTCTGGCCAGTAGATTTGAAAGCACACATGACATGATTAATTGCTGCATCGCATGATTTGGAACTTATATTGTAAATACTGTTTTTAGAACTTATATTACACATGTAAGTGAGCTTGGGGTGGAGACTCCTTGAGGACCCCTTGTCTTACTGAGATTTCTTGTTAGAGATCTCACCCCACGTTTGGGGACGCTTATTTCAGGATCAGGTAATGTTGAGGGCTCGGGTGGCAGGAGGCCAGAGCTGAGTTGATTTGATGATATGCTGACTGCTGTTTTTATTTCCGACTGTTGTTTATGTTTTCTGTTGAGTTTATGTTATGACTGTTATTGGGCTTTGTTGCCTTATTTGGTGAGCATGGGGTTTGTCCATGCCACATGTTTGACTTTGGTCTTTTAGGTTAATGTTGTAATTAAAGTATCAGGATTTTGACCCAGGCTACTTGTGTAGACCTGTGGCTTTAGATACTCACTTATTATATTTATGTACGAGATATTCAGTTAGTTGTCTTGCAATTTACATACAGGCAGTATTTTTATGAAAATGATTAAGTAATCAAGCTGGTTAAGTTAATGACGTCATAATTGAATTAAAGAAAAAGTTATTCCGCATTTTAATTAAGCGTGGCTTAATACGATATGGTGTTAACAAACCGGGTTAACACGGGCTGTTACATGTGTCATTAACAAGACACCATCCTTCATCTCGCCTTCTGTGGCTAGGTTGGACGTCTCCTCCACCTTTTTCTCCTCTCTGCATTCTCTTGCGAAATGTCCGACTTTGCCACAGTTGTAACACTTGTCCGAGTTACAATCTTTTGCTTAGTGACCAAACTTTCCACATTTGTAACACTCGATGTTTGAATAATGTGACCGACCTCCTCGTCGACCTCGTCCTCTTCCTCTCCAGTTTTGTTGATTTGACTGTCCTACCTCATCACTATACACTTCTTGACTTCGGCCTCGACCTCTACCACCACGGCTAGTACATCGTCCACCGCGGCCACGTCCTCTACCTCGAAAATTTTGAGAATAGAGCATCTTCTCATCCTTAATTGTTGCTTTGGTCTGAAGTGCCTGCTCAAGAGTTTCCTCCTTCTTCTTCTTTCTTTGTTCATGCGCTTCAAGGGAACCCGCCAACTCGTCAATGGTGAGTGTAGACAGGTCCTTGGACTCCTCTATGGCACAAACCACGTTTTCGAACTGGTCTGTCAAAGATCTCAAGATTTTCTCCACCATTCTGGTGTCAGGTATATCTTCTCCATTCCGTTTTAACTGGTTCACAATTCCTTGAACCCGGGCAACGAACCCGGATACTCCTTCCGTGTCCTTCATCTTCATTCCCTCCAACTCGGCACGAAGGGTTTGAAGCCGGACTTGTTTAACCCGGTTAGCTCCTCTATAGACATTTGCTAAGATGTCCCAAGCTGCCTTTGAGGTCTCACAATTTGCTATCTTCTCGAACCCGGACTCGTCTACAGCTCGGAAGAGCATGAATAACGCCAGCTTGTCTTTTGCACGCGTCTCTTTCAACGCTTTGGTTTGAGCCGCCGAATGGCCTCCAGTGTCCTGTGGTTCTACAAAACCTGCTTGAACATTCTCCCAAGCGTCCTGGGATCCGAGAAGAGCCTTCATCTGGATGCTCCAATTCTCGTAGTTCTCCTTCGTCAACTTAGGTAGTGCCATATCACTCCCCCTCTCCATAGCTCTGATACCAATTTGTGGTATCACTATAATGTAGAACTTAAAATAAAAACAACTATTTTCTTGTGGAGAAGACAAAACTTGTATTTCTCTTTTTCTTGTGATGTGTTGCTTACAATATGGATTAGTTTATATAGGCACTAGATTGCCTTTTCATGAACCAAAACATTAAATTAGCCATAAACCACAAAACTAAACTTCCAACTCTTGGCCTCTCTAACTCTTGGCCTTTCACTTTCTCACAACTCTTGACCTTTCACTTTCTCACAACTCTTGGCCTTTCACTTTCTTACAACTCTTGGCCTTTCACTTACCTAAACACATGACTCCTTAATTAAGATTATTAAATATAAAACTAACAAAATATTTAAAGTTTACTCAATAATTTGAAGTAGACAGGATTGGGAAAAAATCAGAAAACAACTCACTTCAGCAGACAAGGGAAGCCAAACACATACGCTCGTGCGCACGCGTGTATATGTACATGTATATATACCCGAAAGAAGAGTTGATAAGCCAAGATCACAGATAGAAAACAGATAATTCTTGAAAAGTTGTAATAGGGAAAGCAAAAAGAAAAAGGGGTACCGTAGATTCATTTGTTTTTTCTTTTTCTTCACAAGGTTAAAGAGCATTTGACATACCATGACAAAGATCACTTAAAAAAGAAACAAAGATTCACATTAACGTCGTTCCTTCAAAGTTTGAAAGGAACATTAACGTCTTTAGTCAAATAACAAAGTCGTTCCTTCACATTAACGTCTATGAAATCTAAATAAAAAAATTGAAGAGTTTGAAAGGCCAAACTTGCGATTGGTAAAAAAAACCTGCAAATGGTGAAGGAGAGAAGCGCAGGAGATTGAGAGATAATGAGAGACTGTCATCATTTTTGCAAATGAAACACAGATCCAAAACCTAACAAAGAAAGAGGAAAAACAAAAAATTAGAACGAAACATAAATTGGAATAAAACAAAGATGAAGAAATCTGAATAAAAAATGGCATGTGTTTATTATGAACTAAGTGCGAGACTGAGAATTTGAGAAAGAATAAATTGGACTGAGAATTTGAGAAAGAATAAATTGGACTGAGAATTTGAAGGAAGAACGAGTGAGAGAAAGAATGTTGTGGTGGCTTTTGCCGGAAATATTTAATATGCTACGGGATAACTTCACAACATTAATCTCCTCTTTTTTTTTTATTCCTATTATTTTCCCACTTTTTTAATTTTACTCTTCTATTTAAACTAAGGGACTACTTAAGAATGGTGTTCCGGTTCACTCTAAATAACCTCATTTTAGCTATAGATACTTTTTATTTCCATAGTAAAATTTATTATTTTATAACTTTTTAAAAAATATTAACTGACAGTGGTTAAAATGTCATGGGTAAAAGCCGTTTTTCTTGTAGTTATATTGAGGATTCCAAATTCTAATGCCTCTAGCTTATTGTAATAGTCCAAGTCCAAGTATCTCTAAATCCTTGTCTCTTAAACCCATCTCCTCCAACATAACTAAAAGAACAGTAACATCTCTCTCACTCCGCCACTGCTTTCAAGCTATCGACAAGCTTGCTGTCCAGAAAAATAATGAACCCAACAACTAGCATTTCATCAGCAAAGTGTGAACATGGAGAGTCAACCAGATGCGAGGAATGATTCGGAGGTAGGAGAAAATAAATAATTTAACATGACGTACACAATTTAACGTATTTTCATATAATACACTTATATTAAGTTACGGTCATTTTCTCGTAAGTAGTTAGCGAGATACTTGAAGGATGAGCTTGACTCAGCGGTAAGTTTGTTTGTCGTGGTGTGTCAGGTCGCGGGTTTGAATCAGTCCCTCTGCAAAAAGTAGGAGAAAGATTCTATAGAGTATTTCCTTCCCTAGACACTCACAAAGTGGATATTTAAACTGGGTAAGCCCTTTTTAGTCAGCGAGACAGTTTTTCAATGAGTCTGTTACCGAGTTGCTATTTGGTTGTTAGAGCAATTTTTAAATTGTTGTGTCGCTGTATCGGTAACTGCTGAAGATATTACGGGTGAAATTTTCATATACTATCTCTGTTTTATTGTTTTTTTTAATAAATTTTAATAAGACCTAATTTATTTATTATTCCATGAAAGTTTTTGAGTGGAAGTGAGCATATACTGCCTGCCTCAGTTGGACAGTTCATGACAATACATACTGCAACAAGAAAGTTGATTGAGTCTAAGGAGAAACATCATTGATTGGTTAATTATAACAAATTACATATATTATAACAAGGGAAAAAGAATTCTCATGTTATAGGAGAATCCTTTCTCCTACTAGTGATACATCGAAATATGTGAAACAATTTTTTTTTATTTTGTAATGGGAGGTGGGACCCATTATATCTTGTGTCTATAGTAGTAGAAATAATTCTCCTACAACATGAGAAAAGAGGGACTCTTATAACAAATTACATATATTAAAAATATAAATACGGTGAAGATTGTTGGAATATTTAATAGTAATGAGTCTCACATTAATTGGTAATGAGTTAAGTGAAGTGGATGGACTCATGAATCCAATGCCTTAAGGTTTTGGGTTAAAATGTGGTGTTAGACTCATTTGATATGGGTTGTTAAGCTTAGCTCATTTATAATGGTCTCGTGTCATTGGCTATGAGCTCCTTTTTGCTATTTGGTTGTTAGAGCAATTTTTAAATTGTTGTGTAGCTGTATCGGTAACTGCTGAAGATATTACGGGTGAAATTTTCATATACTATCTCTGTTTTATTGTTTTTTTTAATAAATTTTAATAAGACCTAATTTATTTATTATTCCATGAAAGTTTTTGAGTGGAAGTGAGCATATACTGCCTGCCTCAGTTGGACAGTTCATGACAATACATACTGCAACAAGAAAGTTGATTGAGTCTAAGGAGAAACATCATTGATTGGTTAATTATAACAAATTACATATATTATAACAAGGGAAAAAGAATTCTCATGTTATAGGAGAATTCTTTCTCCTACTAGTGATACATCGAAATGTGTGAAATAACTTTTTTTATTTTTATTTTGTAATGGGAGGTGGGACCCATTATATCTTGTGTCTATAGTAGTAGAAAGAATTCTCCTACAACATGAGAAAAGAGGGACTCTTATAACAAATTACATATATTAAAAATATAAATACGGTGAAGATTGTTGGAATATTTAATAGTAATGAGTCTCACATTAATTGATGAGTTAAGTGAAGTGGATGGACTCATGAATCCAATGCCTTAAGATTTTGGGTTAAAATGTGGTGTTAGACTCATTTGATATGGGTTGTTAAGCTTAGCTCATTTATAATGGTCTCCTGTCATTGGCTATGAGCTCCTTTTTGGACCCGCTTGACATTGTTACAATACTAGTATCAGGGAAGAATTTATTTATGCTTTAATTTTTTAAAGGAATTCCAAAGAAGTTTTGAGTAAAAAAATATTTTGATTAATTATATGATTTTTTATAAGCTATTATCTATATTAAATAAAAATTATATTATATTATATTATATATTATATATATATTAAAAAAGTTATTTAAAACATGTCATAACATATCGAATATAAAAGTTTTAGAATTTACGTATCGAAGTATTATATCGTATTTTGTGTCCCATATCAACATTGGTACATCATACAATCCAACAACATGAGCTAATATAGCTGCCTTTGTCATGTGATAAATCCTACGTTAGCCTGCTGGAATCATAGTGTTCTGCTCCAGATATGGCTTCAGTTTATTATATTATTATAGAAATATTTAATACGAGAACCAATCAATTTTTTAAATTATTTTATGTACCCCAATTTTGTCCTTTATCTTGAATTTAATAATTGAAGGAATAAAATTCTCCCTTTGTTGCGGAGCAATTAGGGTTCGTTTGTTTTGACTTGTACCTTGAAGTTGGAGGAATCATCCTTTCCGAATAAAGCATCTACAAAATAGAAGTGTTATTTATATGCACATGAGACATTCATGCATGTGGGAGCATTTCGTGGGTGAAAGTAAATGAAGTAACCCAGTCACAACTACACAAAAACGAGAGACAAGATTTACATTAATGGATTCAAGTTTAGTGTGGTTGGGTCTGTTTACATTGGGAGTGGTAGGGAGTGTTTTGTGGTGGTGGAATGAGCTCTGGTACGTTGTTCCTCTTAGAATCAAGTGTTCAGCTTCTGGCACCAAGTTGCCACCGGGCCACATGGGCTTCCCTTTCATTGGAGATATGATCAGCTTCCTATGGTACTTCAAATTTCTTCGACGCCCAGATGACTTTATCAATTCTAAACGACACAAGTAAGTTTTTGCCCTTCCTCAAAGTCGTAAATAATAGTTTAGAATAGTTCTTTTATACGTTGCATGTCATGTATATTTTTTTGTATTTACTTTCCTTTCAATTATACTACAAACCCTCTGCTATAGTTGAGACACACGGATTATTCACAATCCTATCGGTCCAGATATTTAACATTCAATGTCATATTTAAGCATTTGATTAAATCTAATGTTTGGAAAAATAGAATATTTATACCGTAAAAAGATTTTTAAGGAAATTTAATATGTGATCATATATTATTTGGCCTGTCTTACGAAATCAAGTCTAATAATCTAGTTTATTTATACATACTCAAAACAAGAAAATGAAAAGTCACAACTCTTATCGCAAAACTATTCCTCCTGCAACAAGAGATAAAGTTATCTTAAACAATATCAAAATGACATTATTTTTGGATATAGAAAAAATTAAGAGTATTTTTTATTTTTTATTTTCCTCTTATATCATGAATTTTACTAAAATATTCTTTAAAAAAATCTAAAACGATTTCATTTTGAGCTTATTTTAAATAATTTTATCTCCTTTATGAAAATGTTAATCCTTTGAATATATGAATTTTTGTTCCTAGATTCATATATACCGAGGATTTATGCAAGCCCTCTGATCATAAATTATCATTTTCAAAATATATGTAGAATTTGAATCTTTATTGTATCTTGCAGCATAAAATTTGAATGAATGTTTCTATTTATATTGTTACCAACTTAATTACCTTCATTGTCACGATGGTATATGTATGATTGTGGATAAACAATGAAACAGATATGGCGATGGAGAAGGCATGTTCAGAACGCACCTCTTTGGGTCACCATCCATTATTGTATACACACCACAATTGAATAAATATGTGCTTCATTCAGCGGACAAGTTCGTAGACGAATGGCCATCTGTTGAACTCATGGGCAGAACTTCCATGGGGGCTGTCCATGGGAAGTCCCATGCGCGGCTTCGCAACTTTGTCACCAATGCTATCAACCGGCCTGAGGCTCTTCGCCGTATCGCTCTTCTTGTCCAACCTGGCATGGTCAATACTCTTCAATCCTGGGCACAAATGGGTCAAATCAAAGCCAAGTTTGAAACTCAAAAGGTACGGAGTCTGTTTGATTTTATTTAGTTTTATTTTTGAATGTTTCTAGAAATAAGCGTGTTCGAAGTAGGCGAAGTAGGCGCGTAAATGAGCTCAATATAGTTTTGGTTTAAATAGGTTAGGTCTATGCAAAATATTTTAGATCCAAATTATGTGTCGGTTTGACATATATTTAAAAAATTAAAGTTTTGGCCTAGGCACGTTAGTCTGTCTATTAGGAATAAATATTTGATATTACTATTGTACCAAAGATTCAGTGTATCCTACCAATGAAAATATTACATTTCAGCTAAAATTTTCTGTTTTCCGCCAATTTTTTTCTCTCCTATGATATGTAATGCTCTCATTGATAGGATTCACTGAATCTAGGTTCAACAGTAGCACCAAAGATTTACTCACCTATTACGCACTCAATAGTTAAAAAATAATTAAAATAATTTTATTTAAAATAAATAATATGATATAGGTTGGCCCGTAGGCGTATAGACCCTGATATGTAAAAGAAAACCTATAACCTATTTTCTAAATAGGTTTTTTAAAACTTTGAGCCTTTTTCTATTTTAGTATTTATAATTGGGTGTGTAGGTTGGGTCATAGCTACTGCTAGGCCACCTTACCTGTTTACAACCTGGTTGGGAGGATTGGCATAGTTATTGTGTTCTCATATATTGGCATAATAGCGACATGGATCTTCTCATTGAGTACCTAAAAAGTTTAAAATCATAATTGAATCACTATTGATTGCAGCTGACATTTGAAAACATTGGAAAATTATTTGTGAGCATGGAGCCAGGTCCACATCTACATTCATTGGATAAGCTTTTTCAAGGCATACTTCCAGGAATGAGAGCCTACCCAATCAATTTGCCTGGTTTTCCTTACCACCATGCTTTTCAGGTTCAATCCAGTCCAATATGGACAAGCAGTACCTTGATTTTATAATAATGGACTCCTCTATAATCAATGTTCCATAAAATTTCAGTGTAGAAAGAAGCTTGAGGACTTTTTCTGGATGGAGTTAGATAAGAGAAAGAACAAAAGTAAGGTTGAAACAACTGATCTAATGGACGGATTGATGCAAATAGAAGATGATGAAGGTAACAGATTGAGTGACAGAGAAGTGGTAGACAACATTGTTTCACTAGTGGCTGGTGGATATGTGTCTACTGCCCTTGTATCAATGTGGGCTATTTACCTTCTTGCTAAGAATCCAAATGTGCTCAGAAAGCTAAGGGTATTTGTGTGTTTTACAAACAGATAGTTCATTAAAGTGAATAAATTCTTATGCATCTAATCCTCTGTTATTTGGTTTGTATTTGCAGGAAGAGAACATGGCTTTCAAAGAGAAAAGTCCGGGGGATTTTATCACAACAGAAGATATTTCAAATTTAAAATACACAAAAAAGGTCTTTTACTGGTTGCTGAAATATATATATTGGAATATGTTTTTTTTTTTCCTATTACCAGATAAAAATATATCTCCTAAATACACATAAAAAACTGTGCCAACTTTATTTTGTTTTAATTTTAAATAATTGGACCATAGCTTTTTTGTGCATACAGTGGGAGACAAAAATGTCTCCTCTTGCAGTAAAATTAATTACCCTATACATATACAGGAGAAATTATTATCCTTCCGGTAAAAACAACAAATGACTGTTACCCGAAAAAAACACATCTCTTACAAAGACATAAAAAAGCTGTGCCAACTTTATTTTATTTTTTTTTAAATAGTGGGACCATGATAATATTGTGCATGCAGTCGGAGACAAAAATGTCTCCTCTTGCATAGAATCAATTAGCCAATATATATGATGGAAAAAAATGTGTGTCATTTTAAAGGATGTAAAGTTGTGTCATTTTAAAAGAGAGAAAGATAGATAAAGAGGAGAGAGAATTAAGAAAAAAAAAGGTATGGGTCCCACCTCTTAATGAGAGTGAAAGGATATAAATTATGTCATTTAAAAGAATAAACACTTCCTCATATATGAAAAGGTATTATCCTTCCAAAGACATGCCCAGCTCATTTTTTATTTCTCTAACCTCTTTCATTTTTCTATCTTTTGATTATTGTGTCTTAATAACTTCTACACTAAAAGTTATTACTATTATTATTATTATATATATATATATAGGGTAAATGATTTCTCCGGTCACCGGAAATAAAGTTATCTCCAGTAAACTCAAAACGACGTCGTTGTGGGGTGAAAATCAAGAAATTTTGTAATTATAATATATTGCAGGGTTATATTAATCTTTATTATTATTATTTTTTTATTTTATAACCCAAAATGATGACGTTTTGAGCTCACTGGAGATAACTTTATCTCAGGTGACTGGAGAAATACTTCTTTTCCCATATATATATATATGGGGCAGGTTATATTTATAAACTTTTTTGTTTACAAAATCTTGCACTACACTATGTTCTCCCGGGAGAACATAGTGAAATTTGTAAAAAAAAAATTAAAAATTTTGTAAACGGATCCTTCCCCAATATATATATAGGGAAAGGTTATACTTACTATCTTTTTTTCTTACTACTTCTTACTACCAAAACTTAACCGTTGATTTCCGTCAATCTAACGGTTATAATTTATTGAAAATCAATAATTAATTAATAAGTGTGATCCAATAAATTATAACCGTTAGATTGACGAAAATCAACGGTTAAGATTTGGTAGTAAGAAGTAGTAAGACAAAAAGGTAATAAATATAACATTTCCTATATATATATATATAAAGGAGGGGAAAGGGCCGGCTTGGCTCAGCGGTAAGCTTGCTTGCCGTGGTGTGTCAGGTCGCGGGTTCGAATCAGCCTCTCTACAAAAAGTAGGGGAAAGGCTGCCTAGAGTATTCCCTTCCCCAGACACTCACGAAGTGGGTATTTGAACTGGGTCGGCCCTTATATATATATATATATATATATAAAGGAAATTATACTCTTATATTATATGAGATTCATCTCTTATGTTACACTCACATAAAAAGATGTGCTTTTTTTGTAAAAAAAATTGGTGGACCATACTTTATTTTTCTTACAAGATAAGATAATTTTTCTCCTACTAAGTAAAGTCCGTATATATCGAAAAACCTTGGTTAATTTCGTTAGATTAATTTAATTGAACACAGGTCGTTGAAGAAGCACTAAGAATGGCCAATGTTGCGGCATTTACTTTCAGAAAAGTTGACAAAGAAATTGATTATAAAGGTACATGGTTGCAATTTCTGAGAAAATTACTACTAGATATATACGCTTGGGCATATAGAAGGAATATTTTATTTTAATTGACCATAGAAAATATAAAAGTGCGTACGTGTCATATAATGATATTTGAACGTCATAATTTATTGAGATATATTTGCATAAATCTAGTATTCAACTAACTAGTTATCATAATTCTCTATTTTCTTTGAGTGTATTAGGTTTATGCAAGTATTTTCTTTGAGTGTATTAATTTGTTTTGGAACTATATATCTGTTGAAACCAAATTTGTTGTGATAATATAGTGTCCATAATAAATAATGTGCGAGAACCATGCCATTTTTGTGACCCTAACAATTATTGATTTTAAAACTACTACTATTATTATTACTATTATTATTTTTTAAGAATAACTAATATTATCTTTAAACTCAATATATTTGTAGGTTATAAGATACCAAAGGGATGGAAAATAATTGTCTTGTTTCGGTACATTCATACAAGCGCAGAGAACTTTGACGATCCCATGCATTTTAACCCTGATAGATGGAATGTATGGTAACTTTTCCCTTGGGTTTTATTAATTTAATGCTTTTTCGGTAGTTCCTTCCTTGTTTTACAAAAGTGACTGTTTATAATTCTTAGGAGCCTACGAAGCCTGGAACTTACCTAGTCTTCGGCTCTGGACCAAGACTATGCCCTGGAAACACGCTAGCCAGAATTCAACTCGCACTTCTGCTTCATCATTTGTCCATAGGATACAAGTAAAGTTTGATCATATATATAGTTCTTGTTAACAGAGTTTGGTTTAACTTTGATACCAAATATGCATTTTGATTTGTATTTTTCACTCATGAATTCAATTCAGGTGGGAACTCCTCAACCCAAACGAAGATATAATTTATCTTTCGCATCCAGCACCTGGAGATGGGGTCGAGATTAAGTTCAGCAAATTGTAAAAAATAAAATATAAAATAACATTAAAAAAAAGGATGGTGTTACGATGCGTAGGTCTCAGAGAGCCAAAAGGAATTCAGTTCGTTTAGAGGATTATGGAGCATGAGTGTCACATGTGATTTGTTAGTATGACGTTTGTTAGTTTGTTGGTTAATTATATTAAGTGCAACTATTAGTGAAACAGACGCATGCTAGGTGGTTAGCGTTTGCTTTGTAGTGTCATATATAAATAAGGTTGTAAAAGCTACTTTGATCATTGAATAAGAATTTTCAAAGTTTCCTTTCGTTTTTCTCTCTATTTCTTCTGCCAATTAGGATCTATACCCTAAACGATGGTGGACGTGAGTTATTTTTCATTCAATTTGAAAATATGTACTTGTAAAGAACCTTGGGATACACCACCCCAAAAGCTAGCTCTAAGGGTGGGAGTGACCAGGGCCTTATAAAGGCCACATTAGTCGCGCATACAATCAATGTGAGACTATACATCTCAACACGCCCCCTGCTTGAAGAGTGGATGATGCAACAGACCCAATCTACCTGTGCTAAGAGAGTCCACAAGAGAAAGTGGGGGACGACGAGGCTCTGATACCATGTAAAGAACCTTGGGATACACTACCCCAAAAGCTAGCTCTAAGGGTGGGAGTGCCCAGGGTCTTATAAATGCCACATTAATTGCACATACAACCAATGTGAGACTATACATCTCAATAGTACTCAATTTATTTTTCCTCATCCACAAAATGGTAGATTTTAAATGTTGATGGTTGTTATTTTCTATTATTGATCTGAATATCTTGCATATTATATACTACCATAAATTTATTTATACTATTTTCCATACCACATATTGATGTGTTTTATCGTTTGCTAATATATTTGTTTTCCTCCCAAGGATGCTTTTCTCTCTCTTTTCATCTCATCCAATCGTTAAGAAAATCGTAGCACTCAATAAAATAAATAAATAATTAAAATCACAAAATCGTATTCAATTTAAATTTGTTTAAGTTCTAACAATAACTACCAGCAAATTAGTTAATTGTAGGACTCCATTAAGTGTCGGTGGTGCTTCATAGTTTACATTGAAGCCGGTCCAATTTTCCTTGAATCTTGGGCTAAGAATGATGTAAAGCCCATTTAACAAGACCATAAGCCACCAAGATAAGCTATGATTAAGGGCTGCCCCAGAAGCCCGTAGCCCAGAACATAGACAACTAGCCAGCCAGGAAGCACATGTAGAAGGAATACCCCAACAGACATATAAGCCAGAGGATTCACTATGTTTTGAGTTTGGAGGAACCTCTGCATTGGGCAACATATTGCGAATGCATAGAGTTGAATAAGTCCGCGTAAATGTAATAATAAAAGAGGACTTATCCTTAATTTAGGTGTGTGCAGTGTAAATGTAAAAGTACGGGTCTTAAAACTAACTTCTCATAATTAACAATTATGATTCTTGGAGAGAGAACACTTTTTTTGT
The DNA here is from genome assembly GCA_032173675.1 of Gastrolobium villosum. Classification (NCBI taxonomy): domain Eukaryota; kingdom Viridiplantae; phylum Streptophyta; class Magnoliopsida; order Fabales; family Fabaceae; genus Gastrolobium; species Gastrolobium villosum. The sequence goes on from JAVKPL010002779.1 coordinate 49,728, forward strand.
AACTTCACCTTATTAATCAATAAAAAAATTATTCATTATTGTCTTTTTCATTGAACCTTTTTTATTCGGAATATCAGATTACGAAATCCAGGACAGTAAATACTCTTTGACTGCCCTATGGCTTTTAGAAAAGCGCCAGAGTATCAATAGAGAAACGTGATAATCACTACTGAACCAATGTGTAAGATGATTGCTCTTTGCAATATGATGCTCATTGCTACATTTTTTTTGGCCCCCATATTAAAGAAAAAAAACAAACATCACAAATATGAATATACTAAATCATAGTTGAATTGCAAATTAAAAATAAAACTGGTCAGTTAAATGCAAGCACCTCTATCGTAAAGGAAATAGATGTGCTCATGACCATGCTGCAAGAGCCATTAATGACAGACTTCGATACCAGGAGTTCTAGTTTCCTCCATGAGAGATATGTAATAATATAGATGCTGACGTGGCTTTTCTTGTTAGGAGTTTGTTAGGATAGTTTGTTAGTTTGTTAGCTTAGTTACATTACTTAGTTAGCTTGGTTATTATCTGATGTATAAAGACACTTGTTGATGTCTGAATATGACATAAGTTGATGATGAATAATATTCTTATCCATGCGTTTCTTTTCCATCTTCTTCTTCTCTCCAGAATGTTCTTCCTGTTCATTTCTCTCTAGATGGTATCAGAGCTTGCTCTGATATACATCGCTTCTTTTTCTTCGCTGCAAACACTCTGATTCTCATGGATCTTTCACAATCAAACATGGAGAATACAAGTGAAGGAGAGTACCAGAATCCGAACCAAAACTCCAATCAGATGCATAACACAAAAGAAAACCAGATCCAGCCACCAGATTTCCTAAACAATCCACGAAATCCTCTTTACCTTCATCCTAATGAAAATCCATCCACTGTACTGGTTTCTCCACCATTACATGGTTCCAACTATCACTCCTGGTCACGAGCTATGAAAATGGCTCTTAGTTCGAAGAATAAACTGTGTTTGATTCAAAGATTGATTGATGATTCTATTGCACAATCGATTTTATGGATCGATTATGCAGAAGATGCTTGGAATGATCTCAAGGACAGATTTTCTCAGGCAGATATTTTCCGGATCTCAGATTTACAAGATGATATTTGCAAACTGGAGCAAGGAAACAGAACCGTAGCTCAATATTTAACTGAGTTAAAGATCCTATGGGATGAAGTAGACAACCTGATTCCTCTTCCAAGATGCACATGTCAGGTTCCATGTTCTTGTGGTGGTTATAATAACATGCGTACAATTAGAGAAAGAGATCGTGTAATTAGATTTCTTAAGGGGCTAAATGATCAATATGAACATATTAGCTCCCAAATCATGTTATTTGATCCACTTCCTGTTGTTAATAAAGCTTTCTCCATGATAATACAACAAGAAAGAAAGCTAAGTGGTCCAGTTCAAACTGATGCTTTGGACACTACTCGAGCTTTTACATATGCATCTGCATCCAAGAATGCTACAAAAGGAAAGGCTAACTTTAACAAAGGAAGCAATGGTTCAAAAGGAAAAAGACGTTATTGTACTCACTGTAAAATGACAAATCACACAATTGATAGCTGCTATTTCAAGCATGGATTTCCTCCTGGTTATCATTCAAAAAAGAGTGCCAACTTTGCTGCTACTCCAGAAAACAACCCACAAACATAACATAATGGTGTTTTTACTGCTGAACAGCATCAACAGCTACTAAAGTTGTTGAGTTCAAACACAAGAGTTGATCATCATTCAACTAACTTGGTGCAAGCTTCTGCTATGACAGCAGAGACACCATATTCAGCAGGTAAATCCTTTCATGACTGGATTTTGGATACAGGTGCTACTAACCACATATGTTCTCAACAATCCAGTTTCTCCTCTTTGAATGAGATAGCTCCCATATCCATTAACCTACCAGATGGTCACACAATTATAGCCAAGTTTAGTGGAACTGTTGTTTTAACTGATACACTAAGATTGGTAGATGTTTTATATGTCCCTGATTTCAAAGTCAATTTGATTTCAGTCCCACAACTCCTCAAGACCTCACCCTATTTCCTTGTTTTTTCTGACTCAAACTGTGTTATTGTACAGAAGCATACCAAGGAAATGATTGGTTCAGCTGAACTCACAAGAGGACTCTATGTGTTAATCATTTCGAAGATTAGATCAAGCCAACCTATTCCAGAAACACAGACTTATCATACCTATCCTTTACATTGTAATTTTACTGATTCAGACATTAGCTTGAACAATAATCATGTGCTTTGGCACCATAGACTTGGACATGTGTCCCATACCATTTTACAGACTTTGTCATCTCGATATGCTTTCATTCCAAATAAACATGTTGTTCCATGTGATGTGTGTCAATTTTCCAAACAACACAGATTGCCCTTTCCAATTAGTATGTCAAAATCAAAAAAAAAAAATTGAGCTATTACATGCTGATATTTGGGGTCCATATGCCACACGATCCATACATGGTCATAGATTCTTTCTTACACTTGTTGATGATTTTACAAGGTATACTTGGGTCATACTCATGAAGTGCAAATCAGAAACTTCTTATCACTTAGAAGGTTTTGTTTCCTATATGGAAAATCAATTTCAAACTTCTTTAAAAATTCTCAGAACTGATAATGGTTCTGAATTTAATATGACTTCTTTCTTTCACAAACAGGGTATTTTACATCAAAGGTCTTGTGTTGAGACACCCCAACAAAATGGGGTTGTTGAAAGGAAACACAAACATATTTTAAATGTAGCTAGATCCCTTGTTTTTCAATCAAACTTACCTCCAAAATTATGGTGCTATGCTATATCTCATTCTGTTCACCTTATTAATCGGGTTCCTACTCCCTTACTTGACAATGTCTCACCTTTTGAAAAACTCTTTGGTAAAGCACCTGATTTGCATAATCTAAAAGTGGTTGGTTGTCTCTCATATGCTTCTACACTTCTTTCTCATCGGTTAAAATTTTCACAAAGGGCAAGAAAGTGTATTTTTATTGGTCATAAACCTGGAATGAAAGGATATATTTTGTATGACATTGTTGCAGGTTCTGTTCTTGTTTCTAGACATGTTCAATTTTTTGAACATTGCTTTCCTTTTATGGCTATTTCTTCCAACAATACCAATATAGTTCATCCTTGTCCACTCCCTCCTTTAGCTGATTTTGATCTCCTCCAGCCTTTACCTAACCCCAACCAGCCTTTCAACCAAAATCAGACTCAAATATCAAAACCTATACACACTTCATTCACAGATCTGAATCAGTCTCCAATTCATGACTGCATTGCATCCTCACCATACATCAACACATAACCCTGTGTTGACCAACACCCTCGAAGGTCATCTAGATCTAAACAACCACCTAGATATTTGGATGATTATCATTGGAGTCTCTCTACTGCTACAGCTGAATCTTCATCTCCAGGTAAGTCTTCTGTCCTCTATCCTTTATCCAAAGTTTATACCTTTGATAGTTGTTCCTCACAATATACACATTACTGTCTTACCTTGAGCTCTCTCATTGAACCTTCTACCTATAAACAAGCCTAACAACAGCTGTGTTGGATTGATGCCATGAAAAAGGAACTCACTGCTTTAGAGCTTAATCATACCTGGTCTTTGGTTGATATACCTGCTGACGTTAAACCCATTGGATGCAAATGGGTATATAAAATCAAAATGAAGGCTGATGGCTCTATAGAAAGATACAAGGCCAGGTTAGTTGCCAAAGGATACAATCAAACAGAAGGTATTGATTATCTTGATACTTTTTCACCTGTTGCTAAGATGACTACAGTTCGAGTTCTTCTCTCCCTTGCTGCTGCCCGTGGTTGGGATCTTATGCAATTAGATGTGAATAATGCTTTTCTTCATGGTGAATTAAATGAGGATGTCTACATGCTTCCACCTCCAGGTTTACATGATGTTACTTCTGGCAAAGTTTGTAAACTCCACAAGTCCTTATATGGTTTAAAACAGGCCAGCCGACAGTGGTATGCACGGTTGTCTACATTTCTGATTTCTCTTGGATATACACAATCCACTCCTAATTATTCTTTATTCACCAGAAAACATGATTCATCTTTCACAACAATTCTGGTTTATGTTGATGACATAGTCCTCACAGGAACCAATTCTCAAGAGATTACAAGAGTTAAAGAATTGCTTGATGCTGAATTCAAAATAAAGGACTTGGGACCTCTCAGATTTTTTCTGGGCCTTGAAGTCAGCCGCTCACACACAGGATTGGTCCTCAATCAGAGGAAATATACTCTTGATCTCTTACAAGATGGTGGTCTTTTGGCTTGTAAACCAGTAAGCACACCAATGGATCCATCTTTAAAACTTCAAAGGGTCCAAGGAGAACCATATTCTGATCCTGCCTCTTACAGACGTCTCATTGGTCGTTTATTGTATCTCACATCTACACATCCAGACATAACATTGGCTGTCCAGCGACTTTCTCAATTTGTTGCCAATCCCATGACACTTCATTTCCAAGCAGCTACTAGAGTCTTGAGATACTTGAAATGCTCTCCTGCAAAGGGGTTATTTTTTCCAAAAGAGAACAGCCTTCATTTATCTGGTTTTGCTGATGCAGATTGGGGAGCCTGTCTTGATACCCATAGATCCATTACTGGCCAGTGCATTTTTCTTAGATCTGCTCTTATTTCATGGCGTGCTAAAAAACAGCATACTGTTTCAAGGTCCTCCACTGAAGCTGAGTATAGAGCTTTAGCATCCATCACATGTGAAATTCAATGGCTTACTTTTCTTCTTGCTGATCTACAAGTTGATACTTCTATACCTGCTTCTCTATATTGTGATAACAAATCGGCTCTATATTTAGCTAACAATCCAGCTTTTCATGAAAGATCAAAGCACATTGAACTTGATTGTCATATCATTCGTTAGAAGCTCCTTCATGGCTTGCTGAAATTACTTCCAGTTTCTACTAAAGATCAGTTAGCTGATATTTTTACAAAGCCTCTTCATCCAGGTCCTTTCCAATCTATTGTCTCCAAGCTTGGCCTTTTGGATATCCACAGTCCAGCTTGTGGGAGGGTGTAATAATATAGATGCTGACGTGGCTTTTCTTGTTAGGAGTTTATTAGGATAGTTTGTTAGTTTGTTAGCTTAGTTACATTACTTAGTTAGCTTGGTTATTATCTGATGTATAAAGACACTTGTTGATTTCTGAATATGACATGTTGATGATGAATAATATTCTTATCCATGCGTTTCTTTTCCATCTTCTTCTTCTCTCCATAATGTTCTTCCTGTTCATTTCTCTCTAGAAGATATTCACCTCTTTAGCTAATGACATGTCCGCTTCTGTAACTTCCAACCCACCCGATGGGTAGTTTCTTGGGCTAGTACCCTCCACATGTATTAAAAAAAAAAATTAATAAATTTGCCCTCTATGCACCACCGCATATTAGAATGGTCACTTCTTGAAAGTTGTGTAAGAAGCTATTTTTGAAAATTACTTTTAAAATATAATGTTGAAATGATATTTGGTGTAATTTTATTACTAAAGCCAAGCTATGAAGCACCGATTCCGATACGGAGTTTTCAATACGTTCTCGATACAAGATATGGATACGATACAATACATTTTCAATATGTGTATCCGATACATTGGAAAAAAAATTTAAGGAATATCGATGCTTCATAGAAGCAAGTATGAGCATATAAAGAGGACAAACAACCATGATCCCATAAGCTAGACCCAGAATTCCAACACTTGCAACAAATTCTACAATAGTATCTGATGACAAATTTGAAATCTTTTGAGTTTATGCATCCTGCCAATCTTTTCATAAATTCTTAGCATACTAAATACATTTGCCATGCTCACAGCAGCAGCCTGGTCTTGCTCCTGCCTTGTCACACCATAACGCTGCGCAACATTCTCAGAAGTGATTCCCATAGGAAGAAGACAATCCCGGGCTTGTGCAAAGGTTTCCACCTGTTAAAATAATGAAAAGACAACCTGCATAAACCATGTTTCAAACGGAAATGTGTAATTCAAAAACTACAACTTCAATGTACCTTTGGGTTCCTGTAATTTTAAATAGATGCTCTAGAGTTACTCAAAGATAAGAGTAAGAACCGGGTTACTATGGCCAAATTTGTAAATATTAGTCAACCATTGAACAATTAAAAGAGCATAATATTAGCCAAATTTGTAAATATTAATGAAAAAAAAAATAGTCAACCAAACATAAAGAAACAATTCAACCATAAGCTTGCAAGATATGTACTATCGGGAGTGGAATTCCAATAATCCATGAAGAAAGATCACCATCAGGAAAGATAAAGAAAAAGATCAATTTCAAGCACAAGTTCCATATGAGGAGTGAAACTAGCAAGCAATTAGATACATTCCATAGACTGTTCACTCAACTGACAAAATATCAACAGTTCAACACCCAAAATCGAAATCTGCATTAACAAAAAAGGACTTTAGTCATCAAAATCTAACAACCAACATAAAATAGTAAATTAAGGACCAATAACTGTATGCCATATCTGAACATTTTTCCTAATTCCAAAAGCATCCAAATTTCCCGTTCAGACCTCGTACTAATATACTATGTGGTAAAATAAGATCAGAACCCAGAAACAGATCTTCATAAAGAAAGTTAACCAGACAAAACTAAAACCAACATTAATAGAACAAAAAAAAAAAAAGATAACCTTCTTAAGGGCCAGGGCTAGACGTTTACTATCAAGCTTTTGGCATAGAATCTAGGATATAATATGCAAAATGAAAGGCACAGTCTGCAAAGGAAGAGGCATGTCACAAGCCCTGATTCGAATATTATTGTGGAGGTGGTCATGCTGCTCTTGTTTGATTAACATTTACAAAACTTTGTTACATTTTCAGACTCAGTTAAAAGAGCATAGTATTATTCTGTGCAACCTTAGCAAATTACAAGAGTATGGATATTGGCATATTGCAAGTCTAAAAGAACATACCAGGTGGGTAAATAAAAGTTGTTCACACACAAATGACAAATCAAACACAGCCTGTGCTTGATAATATATATCCTTGCCCCCGTGAATGTTTTTTAACAAAATTGCAAATTTTCACATGAATAGACGTACGAATAATGTAAGGCACTTCGAGATTTTATTATTAATAACGAATAATAATCATAAATAAGGTATGCCAATGGTGTGATTGATAGAACAAGAAATCTAAAGATATTCTAAATTCCATTTTTACCTGCCAATTTTACAGCACCAAAAACCCCATATTCTCTGTTTAGTATCAAATGAATGCCATGAGCAAGGTTTCAACTTTCAAGTATCTGTGTGAAGGATTATATTATGGAAGATAGTAATGGAAATGTAAGACATTCACGGCAACTTGAAATGCAGATTTAAGATGAGAATTTAGACAATAAGTGATTGTGTTTGCTTCTCTAGTTTCTCTAAACAGCTAGATGGGAACAACATTATTCAAAAGCAACCCATGTTAGTTCAAAAGCAAGTACCTGAGTCGCTAAGAAGGTCCAGAAAAGCAAATTAATGCTAATAAACCCGGATAGTCTTTGAGCTAGTGTGTAAGTAAGCATAGGCAAATATGAGAAAACTGAAAGCCCACTTAGATTCCTAAGCGAAGTTCCAGGCTAAAGACTAAAATGCTTTGCAATGTTATTGTGATGAGTTCTAACCTTTAGAAGTGCAAATTTTGATACCACTCCAGCAACAAAGAATGTACGAAGGTACTCTTGAAATGTGTATCGCATCCATAAACAAGAATCTTAGACTGAAAGATTTTTCTATTATTTTTCCAGCACAATGCTTACATAGCAGAACCAACCACAGGCATCTACCTCTCACAGCAAAAAAGATGGCAAACATTCAACAAGGACTGCAAACATTCAAGGTTGAAGATGCAAATCAAGTTAAATGCAGTATAACATACAATGTTAATCAAAGTATCTCAAAATAAAATAGTGTTCTAACATACCTTAGGGATTGTGACTCGAAAGCGGTGCAAATCAAATCAGAGAAGCTCATCCACTTCGTGAGATTAGGATGAAAGGAATTTGGAGTGTCAGGGTTTGTCGAAATCAAAGAATGAAAATGTGGGTGTTAGGGTTCACAAATCTCATTGCTCACGATTTGGCTGGGAATTTTGAATTCAAAGAAAAATGAAATTGGTTCGGGTAATCGTGTATATCCGCTTTGTAAAAGAGTAAGTAACCGAATTGCTTTACAAGGTAAGAAGAGGTTTTGGTTTAAAACCGGTTTTTAGAAAAAATGGTTTTTTAAGTATGGACCGGTTTGGATTCAGTTCAGTCCGGATAATTTGGATATTTTGAACAGCCCTACTGAAAAGATTTAATTAAGCATCACTCCACATGAATTAGAACACATTTGGGGTAAAATACTAGATCATGAATTTATCTGTCTACAACACATTCAACTAATACTTTATAGATCAACCTTGGAGTAAACAGCAACGCTATAGTTTACCAGCCAAACAACACCAAGAATGGTGTCCCTTTCATAATTCATGCACGTCATGTCTTTGCCCTTCACTAATTTTCAAGTACAATATCAAGTTGAAAGAAAAACAAAAAAAATCAACTGTCAAAAAGGGTTTGGAACTTCACTCGCTTTTTAACACTACGCATTCGATCATATCCAATGCCAATCTTGCTATGCATCAACTTCATTGCCAAATCTGCATTACCAGCTTTCCTCAAGGCATTAATCAGAACAGTACGAATTCTTCCAGGTATTTCTCTACCCCTATCAACAATCCCATCAGCCAATTTGCATGCTTCCTTCACACGACCAGCTTTGCACAACACATTAATCATATCTTCATAAGCAGTTTCAAGAACAATTCCCATGGGGGCAAGCTCATCCAAAACCTTGCAAGCTCTTGCAACCTTACCCGAAAGACACAGTCCAATTGAAAGAGCCCTAAAAGAGGCAACATTTGGTGTCACACCTTTGTCAATCATCATGTCCCACATTTTCAATGCCTCTTCATTCCTATGCTCTTTGAAGAGCTCACTGATAAGTATAGTATACGTATAAACAGTCTGCTCACAACCTACCGTCTCCATCTGCTTAAACCGCGCCAGACCTTCATCAATCCTCCCACACTTGCACAACCCATCAATGAGGGCATTGTAGCAATATGAATCCCTCATACATCCCTTCTCTTCCATCTCATCAAACAGCCTCTCAGCTTCATCCACTCTCCCCGCCTTTCCAAGCCCATCAATCAGACTCGAATAAAACACGGCATTAACAGCAACACCATTGTCCCTACAAAACTCGAAATAACTCATGGCTTCCTCAAGCCTCCCACTCTTACACAAACCATTAACAACAGCTCCATAAGTAACCTCATCCGGCTCAATCCCATCCATCTTCATCCTCTCAAATAACCTTAAAGCCCCATCCGTATTCCCAATCTTAGCATAAGAATCAATCAGAGCAGTATATATAGCCTTATTAACTCTACAACCTTTCGAAATCATAGTCTCAAATACATTACAACCTTCAACAACTTTCCCCTGCCTACACAACCCACATATCACTAAACTATAAGCATGAGAAGGAACCTCTAATCCCTTATCATCCATCTCATGGTAAAGACTCAAACAACAATCAACACCCCCTTCTGTGTAACAAGCTTGCATAATTGTCATATAAGTAACCTTATCAGGCTCCACATTTTCAACGTCCATCTCTCTAACCATCTCCAATGCCTTGCGCGTTTTTCCAACTTTGCAATACCCTTTAATCATTGTATTGTAAGAAACCACATCTGGCTTCATCCTTCCCTCCTTCATCGCTGCGAAAACCTGGTCGGCGGATTCCACTAGTGCCGAATTCACCAGGCCGTTGAGGAGGAAGTTGTAGGTGTGGAGGCTGGGTTCGATCCCGTGCTCTTTCATTGCACGCCAGACCCAAAGCAACTCCTCCACTAAACACGCGCCGCCGAAGCTCTTGACGAGGGAATTGGCGGCGTGGATGGTCATCGGGAGCCGCTTTTGCCGCATCTCTGTGAAGAGGTCGAGGAATTCGGGTGATGCGGCGGCGGCGGCGGGGGCGGAGAGGAGGACGTGAAAGAGGGAAACGTAGCAGTCGAGGGTGTGTGAGTAATTGTTCTGGTTTGAAGCCCAATGGAAGAAGCGCGTGGCGGTGTTGGGGGATTTGAGGGAGCGGAGCGCGTGGGCGACGAAGTTAGGGGAGAGTGTAATGAGGAAGTGGCGGCAGAAGGTGTCGAGGTTGGACTCCATGGAGTGGGAACCGTCGAGGAGGTTAAGGATTTGGGTGAGCCATGGGGAAGGTTGGAGTTGCCGAGTGGAGGAAACGACGTCGGAGAGGTCGCAGAAGGGTTCAACTAGTTCCGGGCGAGGGAATGGGTATGGGAGTGATGAGGTGGAGAAGGTGCATGGTATTCCTGTGGGGACAGAATTGGCATTGTGTTTGTGTCTGTGTTGGGTTTCAGGTCGAAGGGTACGGGGAGTGTGGATCGTGCTATTGAAGAAGAAGGTCGTTTCAGAAGCAGAAAGGGGATTCTTCTCATCACTCTGCATTAGGGATTTTCAGAGAAACGCAACGTTTTCTGTTTTCCACTGCGTTTTTTATGCCAAATAATCACACCACCTAAAATAATTTGTAATGTAATCTTGAGTTCTTACCTTGTAAATAAGTATCATATGCTAAAAAAATTAAAAACCGCATAACTGAAAATCTACTAATGTATATATTTTGCTTGAAGTTTAACCAGTTTGAAATCACATGCTTAATGTACAAAAAAAAATAAAAAAAATCCACATGCTTAATAATAGCATTATGATTGAGGGAGACAAGACAAAAACTTGAAATAGCGGCAAAGTAGTACACATGACAAATAAGCAGTTAATAGACTTGCTGGTAAACTAATATGACAGAATAGCCATAATTTAAAAAAGCTATAAAATTATCATGATAAATTGATAATCCTTTTAAATTACTGTAAATTATAAATAGAATAGTATAATATTTATTTTCTTTTAATTAATGAGTTATTAGAAAAACAATTTATGTATAGAAAATTCAAAAAGTAATAGGTCAATCTAATGGAGAATTAAAATTTATTTTTCCACGCACATGCACATGGTACGATGTATAAGACCTGATAGCGTAAGTTTATACTATACGTTATGACATTTTCAGTTGTTTGGTGTGACCATCGTATAGTATAAGCTTATACAGCAGGATCCATTTATACATCAAAATGACATATAACTTAATCCGGCCTAAGAGTGATAGATTAGGCCATAAAGGGATTGATGTATTAATATTATTTATAAACACAATTCCCAAGAACTAATATATCATTTCAATATTTATATATTAAAATAATTTTTTTTAATATTTTAATTTTTAAAATATTGGAGGATATTATCTTATACAATACCATACCAAACGCTGGATAGTATTAAATTTAATCAAATCTCATACTATCAGATCTTATACTATGAGACATTATCCTATACTATGCACCAAACATGTCGATATATATTCCAACCACATATTTTGAACATAATTGAATTGGTTGCGTGTAGAAGAGATATACAACACTGTTTAAAATTATTTTAAAAATTTTCAGAATATAAATTGGTACCTATTAATTCTGTAAAAACTATATTTAAAACAAACAAATTAATTAATATCACCCGTATATGTGAGCAAATGTGGCTTGTGTGTGTGTTCAAGTATATGTTAATGGGTATTTTTTTAAAAAAGTCTTTCTTATGACTTCCTTGTTTTAAAAGTAATTTGTATAAAAGCTACAATTATTTAGATTTTTAAAAAAAATATTTGACTTTTGACTTCTGCTTTTTTTTAGAAACTAAAATTTTTAGCTTCTGAAAAAAGATGATTTTTGACTTTTTTATGACTTGTGCTTTTTTTAAAAGCAGGCATCCAGACAAACTTTTTTCGCGAAATGCTTTTTTTTCCTTAAAAAAAGCAGCTTTTGAAGAAAAAAAAAAGCTCATCCAAATAAGCTCTAATGTTCTTAATGTTTGAAAATAGAAAATGAAAGATACCGAAACATACTTGTCTTCATCACGTTCCTTCATCTACGAGGGAGGCATTTCAGCCTTTTTATTCTTGAAAGTAAAAATGGCCTTGAAGGCCGATGCATGTGAGAGGGCGCAGAAACACACATGCAAACAGTGATTCATGCTTTAAGACAGCATGATGTTACTTTATTTAAGGTCTGATCGTCAGGGAGATCACTTGTCAGGTTTGAAGGGTTCAAACCCTCTAACGTTGATCCACACCACCCTTCGTCAATGATGCAAGAACGCCTTTTTGAAAGCCACCAGATGATCACCACAGTGAGGCTTGCTATGCGCTCAATTGGTGAAGGTGGAGGCTAGGTTTGGTGTTTAGAAAAGTGAAGTCTTCAACTTGAAAACTCCACTAGAGTGTGGCGCAGAAGATGAAGAGAATTAGCTAGGTTTTTTTTGAAAACCCTAAGGAGAAAATTAGTCCCTTTGTGCGCATAAGTGGTTACTTAGTAGGGAGAGAGAGAGTGAGAAGATTTTCCTCATTTGAAAATCACACCAAATGTGCGCATGGTTGGAGGGAATAAAGGAATTGTTGCAATTCAAAATTGCTAACAACCTTTCCTTTGGATCCTTATAAGATTAGGTCATTATCCTTTCAAGATTCTGACCTAATGGTCAACATATGACCAGTCATTCATGCGCCCCACTCAGTCCCAATATGAGTCCAGATACGTTGAGTAGTTGCATTCAAATTTGAACCAACTAACTCACTGATTCTCTTAACCAACCAAATCAGAATTGGAGCACATTTAGTTGACAAGATGACACTCACTTGCAACCAAAGTGGCGCACCATTTCCATCATTAGATAAGATCAAATATCTTCACTTGATACAAGGGATTTGTTCTAACAAGATCTCATCTTATCCTTTTGTTATGAAACAACTTTTCATAGCCAATTCAAATTCGAATTCAAACACTTGAATTCAAATGTTCAAACATTTAAATTCAAAATTCAAAACTTCAAATCCAATTTCAAAATTCAAATTTCAAATTTAAAATTCGAATTTCAAAATTCAAATTCAAAATTCATAACTAATTAAATTAATTAGTAATGTCTTGCACTATCCAAGCCCATTACTTTGCTCCATGCGCTCTCTACCCATCAGGTGGGCTTCTAAACAACTTCTTGGGCTAACAACCATTATTAGGCCCAATACCTTTTAAAGCTAGTTCATCATGACTACAAGGTATTAGTGTGTGACCCATTAGGTCCAACTTAGCCTCTGACATAAATGGGCTCGGGCCCAACAAGCCCACAACCCAATTAATGACAACACAGAGCACTAGCAATGCTTTGTTGCCCTAGATCTAGTCAGATTAATGACTTGATCATCCTATTACACATATTTGGTTATCGTGTGTATTTCCCTTCGTCTCGGTTATCTTCCCATTAACCTAGGGTAAGGAAATGTATCAACCCCTGCGGTTTAGGGTAAGCTTTATTCGAAATAGGGAATCTTCAATTTACTGACTCTAAAGGCAGATCATCTCATGATCTCTTTTACTATGCATAGATTCTCGAGTCCCTGTAAATGTCATCCCGATTTGTCCAGTTTACAAATAACCTAATCTCTCACAGAGATTTGACGAATTCCTTCAGCTTATTACCCTAGCCCTGTGCTTTTTCAGGACACGCCCAACAGTATACCTATGAGTCTCCATGTTTCAGGCAGACAAGGCATACAATCAAAGCATGTCTTCTAGAACACAGTCTATGTAATAACTTCTGGTCTAAGGAAAGACATACCCAAATATAAAGAGATTACTCTAATGACACTATCTGTGAGATTTCCTCATAGAGTCTCTTTTAGGGTCTGTTCAGTGCGAGCTATACTCTTATAGGTCCACCTACGACTTTAGCTAAGATATCTCCATATCTGTAGCACATGAGGTCTTTACCTTGTATCCATATACAAGTAGATAAGTCGTGCTAGTCTTACCCGAGATCACTGATCCCCAATCTCAGTGTCTCTAGACTAGGAACATAAAATTAAGAATAGACATGTGATATCCTTGAATCCTCATGATCGTGATCTCATCACAGATACTCAAGAGATACCTGTTCTATTCCAAGGGGTTTATCCAGTTCGTTCATATAATATTAACAATAATATCGAGACATAATATGAAACTGGATAAAGATTGCTTTTATTCATTTGCGGCAAACAAAGTTCTACATCTAGTGTCCTTTATTTAATCAAAAGATTGTCTCTAGGACACCCATATACTAACAAGCTCCCACTTGGCCTAGAGCTAAACAGACCTAAGTCGTATACTTAAAGCCTCATAATCAATATCATGTTTTCTCTGAGAAACGGTCTTTGTCAGAGAATCGGCCAGGTTTTAATCTGTGGGAACATAATCCATCTTTACATCCATCTTATCAATGATTACTCTAATCAGGTGATATCAGCGGAACACGTGTTTAGATCTTTGATGAGACCTAGGATCCATTTACTGCACGATGGCTCTAGTGCTTTCGCAAAGCAATTGTATGGCTCATTTACACTTGGAACCACCCTTATTCAGGTATGAACTTCTTGACCCACACGGCCTCCTAAGCCGCTTCTAAAGCAACTATGTATTCAGCTTCTGTCATTGAATCTGCTTTTGTATCCTGCTTGGAACTCTTCTAAGATACTGCCCCACCATTTAAGGTGAATACGAATCCTGACTGTGACTTGCAGTCATCCTTGTCACTCTGAAAGCTGGCATCAGTGAACCCTTTCACTGTTAGCTCATTAACCCCACCATAGACCAGAAACGCATCCTTAGTTCTTCTTAAGTATTTAAGGATGGTTTTGACCGCCGTCCAGTGACCCTCTCTAGGGTCAAACTGGTATCTGCTCGTAATGCTCAAAGCATATGAGACATCTGGTCTCGTACATATCATGGCATACATGATGGATCCAATAGCCGAAGCGTATGGAATTCCACTAATGCGATCCTTCTCAGGCTGTGACTTAGGACACATAGCCCTTGATAGGTGTACCCCATTAATGACAGGAAGAAAACCCCTTTTCGACCCTTCCATGCTAAACCTCTTTAGCATCTTGTCAACATACGTGGATTGAGATAAACCTAGCAGCCTCTTGGATCTATCTCTATAGATCATTATACCAAGTATAAAGGCCGCTTCTCCCAAATCCTTCATGGTGAACTTTTCTGAAAGCCACTCTTTCATTATTTTTAATGTGGGGATGTCATTTCCTATAAGCAATATGTCATCTACATAAAGTACCAAGAAGACGACATTATCCCACTAACCTTCATGTAAACACAAGGTTCATCCTCGTTCTTGATAAAACCGTTACTCTTAACGACTTCATCAAAACGTATATTCCAACTCCTTGGAACTTGCTTTAGCCCATATATCGACCTTTGTAGTTTGCATACCATATGCTCCTGATCTTTGATTTCAAAGCCTTCAGGTTGTGTCATGTACACTTCCTCCTTCGAGAACCCATTCAAGAAAGCGGTCTTGACATTCATTTGCCAAATTTCATAGTCATTGTATGCTACTATTGCAAGCATGGTCCTAATAGATTTGATCATGGCAACTGGTGAGAAAATCTCATCATAGTCAACTCCTTGTCTTTGACGATACCCTTTCGCCACCAACCTAGCTTTGTAGGTTTGAACGTTGCCATCTGCATCAGTCTTTCTTTTAAAGACCCATTTGTTACCGATAGGAACTATTCCTTGCGGTTTAGGAACCAAGGTCCATACCTTGTTTTGATACATCGAATCAATTTCGGATTCCATGGCTTCAAGCCATCTAGAGGAATCTACATCCTTGATTGTCTCTTCATAGTTACTTGGTTCATCATCCTCAACAGTTTGCTGATTCTCAATCATAAACCCATACCTCTCAGGTGGATGGATGACCCTTGTAGATCTACGGAGTTGTGTGTTTACTTCTCTATTGGAGAATGTCGCCTGCAGAGCAGACTCTGGTTCCTCAATCTGTTCTTGTGGTTCTTGAACTTCTTCAAGATCAATCTTACTCCCACTGCCTCTTTGAGAGATCAAATCCTTCTCAAGGAACTCAGCATTCTTTGACACAAACACCTTGTGTTCATTCTTGGAGTAAAAGCAGTATCCCTTAGAACCTTGGGATACCCCACAAAATTGACATTTAGTACTCTTAGTACTAAGCTTGCCTGATGCCAACGCTTTGACATAAGCCGGCGATCCCCATACCCTGAGGTAACTCAGGTTGGGTCTCTTACCATTCCATATCTTATATGGTGTGGTCTGAACAGATTTAGACGGTACCCTATTTAGAAGGTTTTCCATTGTGTCTAGGGCATATCCCCAAAACGATTTTAGAAGTTGAGTCTCACTCATCATAGACCTAACCATGTCTAACAAAGTCTTGTTTCTCCTTTCAGAGACACCGTTTTGGTGTGGTGTGTTAAGTGCAGTAAACTGCGAGAGAATTCTATTTTCTCTCAGATAATCCCGAAACTCATGGCTCATCACGATCTGATCGCAATGACTTAACCATCTTGCCACGCTATTTCTCTACTTCATCAGTAAATGAAATAGGAGTATCCTCCTCTAGCCTCAATAGACATTGGGCCACATACATCACAGTGAATGAGTTCTAATAACTCACTAGCCCTATGAATCTCAAGCCCTTTGGGTTTTTGACGAATCATTTTCCCAGCTAGACAAGATTCACATTTTCCATAGGATTCCAAATCCTTGGAGTCTAGGTATCCATCTCTATGTATCCTAGACAATCTTGTTTCATTTATGTGCCCTGGTCTATAGTGCCAAAGATAGGATTGATTATCTATCCTAGGTCATTTCACATCTACATTGAGCACTTTAGTTTCCATTTCCAAAACATACAAGCCATTTATTAAATAAGTGTACCAAAACAATATCATTCAAAATGATAGAAAATGTACCATCCTTAATAGTGAAAGCAAAACCATCTTGTTCTAAACAAGAAATAATGTTTCTAGAAATGCCGGGAACATAAAGACAATTATTCAAATGCAATAATTTGCCCGTAGGCTAATGTGGTCGGTATCACCACCAACATGAGCAGCAACTCTTGCTTCATCACCTGTGCGGAGGTCCACCTCATTCTTCTCCAATCTTCTAGGGCTTCTAAGCACCTGCAACACATTGCAGATTATAAGAACCACAACCGGTATCCAATACCTATGAAGTCGAATTAGCACAATAATAATTTATCTCAATCATGTGAATACCTAAGGTAGAAGCATCAACATGAAAGTAAACTGGCCTTTGATGGCCGATGCATGTAAGGTGTAAAAACAAAATTTTTACTGCGGAAACATACATGCACACATGGATTCATGAAACATACATGCACACATGGATTCATGCTTTAGGACATCATGATGTTACCTTGTTTTTGACCTGATCAGTCAGGGAGATCAGTTGTCAGGTCTGAAGGGTTCAAACCCTCTAATGGTGATCCACACCACCGTTCGTCAATGATGCAAGAACGCCTTCTTGAAAGCCACCAGATGATCACCACAATGAGGCTTGCTATGCGCATAAGTGGTGAAGGTGGAGGCTAGGTATTCTGTTTGGAAAAGTGTAGTGAACTACCCTACAGAATGGTGCATAAGATAAAGGAGTGTAGGCTAGGTTTTCTCAAAACCCTAAGGAGAGGAACAAGTGTCTTGTTATGCGCACACTTTGATGGAAGAGAGAATGATAATTAAATGAAATTATCCTTTCAAAATGATTTGAAAGTGGCGCATGAATAAGGGAGGATAAAGTGGAGTTGTTGCAAAACAAATCGTGCCAACAACCTTCAATCTTATCCTCATGAAACTAAGTTCAAAATAATTCAAAATTAGATTCATAAACTATCATATAGTATTTATTTCATGCGCATAATTCAGCCCTAAATGGGGTCCAAATATGTTGAGTAGTTGCATTCAAAATTTGAACCAATTCACCCACTTATTCTCTCAACTACCAAATCTGATTGGAGCTTTGTTTTAAGTGACAAGATGACATCCTTATCACCTAAGTGTGCACCCCAAACAGCCCCAAGGTATGCTCCAAAGATCTCTTCTTGATCCAAGGAATTTGTTCCAATAAGATCTTATCTTATCCTTTTGTTATGAAACAACTTTTCATAGCCAATTCAAATTCGAATTCAAAAACTTGAATTCAAATGTTCAAACATTCAAATTCAAAATTCAAAATTTCAAATTCAAAATTCGAATTTCAAAATTCAAATTCCAAATTCAAATTTCAAATACCAAATTTTAAATTTCAAATTTCAAATTTCAAATTTCAAATTTCAAATTCAAAATTCGAATTTCAAAATTCAAATTCCAAAATTCAAATTTCAAATTCAAAATTCGAAATTCAAATGTTTGATTATTAATTTAACTAATTAAATTAATTAGTAATGGCTTGGACTATCCAAGCCCATTACTAAGCTCCATGCACCTTCTTGGGCTAACAACCATTATTAGGTCCAATACCTTTAAAGCTAGTTCATCATGACTACAAGGTGATAGTGTGTGACCCATTAGATCCAACATACCTTCTGACATAACTGGGCTTGGGCCCAACAAGCCCACAACCCAATTAATGACAACACAGAGCACTAGCAATGCTTTGTTGCCCCAGAACTAGTCAGATTAATGACTTGATCATCCTATTGCACATATTTGGTTACCATATGTATTTCCCTTCGTCTCGATTATCTTCCCATTAACCTAGGGTAAGGAAATGTATCAAACCCTGCGGTTTAGGGTAAGCTTTATTTGAAATAGGCAATCTTCGATTTACTGACTCTAAAGGCAGATCATCTCATGATCTCTTTTACTATGCATAGATCCCCGAGTCCCTGTAAATGTCATCCCGATTTCTCCGGTTTACAAATAACCTAATCTCTCACAAAGATTTGACGAATAACTTCAGCTTATTACCCTAGCCCTGTACCCTTTAAGGACACGCCCAACAGTATACCCATGAGTCTCCATGTTTCAGGCAGACGAGGCATACAATCAAAACATGCCTTCTAGAACACAGTCCAGGTAATAACTTCTGGTCTAAGGAAAGACATACCCAAACATAAAGAGATTACTCTAATGACACTATCTGTGAGATTTCCTCATAGAGTCTCTTTTTGGGTCTGTTCAGTGCGAGCTATACTCTTATAGGTCCACCCACGACTTTAGCTAAGATATCTCCATATCTGCAGCTCATGAGGTCTTTACCTTGTATCCATATACAAGTAGATAAGTCGTATTAGTCTTACCCGAGATCACTGATCCCCAAACTCAGTGTCTCTAGACTAGGAACATATAATTAGGAATAGATATGCAATATCCTTGAATCCTCATGATCGTGATCTCATGACAGATACTCAAGAGATACCTATTCTATTCCAAGGGGTTTATCCAGTTCGTTCATATAATATTAACAATAATATCGAGACACAATATGAAACTGAATAAATAATGGTTTCATTTATTTGCGACAAACAAAGTTCTACATCTAGTGTCCTTTATTTAATCAAAAGATTGTCTCTAGGACACCCATATACTAACAAGCTCCCACTTGGCCTAGAGCCAATCAGACCTAAGTCGTATGCCCAAAGCCTCATAATGACTATCATGTTTTCTCTAAGAAACATCCTTTCTCAGAGAATCAGCCAGGTTATCGTCTGTGGTAACATAATCCATTTTTACATCATTCCTATCAATGATTTCTCTAATCAAATGATATCTGCGGAGCACGTGTTTAGATCTTTGATGAGACCTAGGTTCCATTGACTGCGTAATGACTCCAGTGTTGTCGCAATACAACTGTATGGGCACATCCACACTTGGAACCACCCTTAGTTCAGAAATGAACTTCCTTGATCCACACGGCCTCCTAAGCCGCTATGGAAGTAGCTATGTATTCAGCTTCTGTCATTAAATCTGCTTTAGTATCCTGCTTGGAACTCTTCCAATATACTGCCCCACCATTTAAGGTGAATATGAACACTGATTGTGACTTACAGTCATTTTTATCACTTTGAAAGCTGGCTTCAGTGAACCCTTTCACTGTTAGCTCATTAACCCTACCATAGACCAGAAACGCATCCTTAGTTATTCTTAAGTATTTAAGGATGGTTTTGACTGCCGTCCAGTGACCCTCTCCAGGGTCTGACTGGTATCTGCTCGTAATGCTTAAAGCATATGAGACATCCGGTCTCGTACATATCATGGCATACATGATGGATCCAATAGCCGAAGTGTATGGAATTCCACTCATGTGATCCTTCTCAGGCTGTGACTTAGGACACATAGCCCTTGATAGGTGTATCCCATGACTGACAGGAAGAAAACCCCTTTTCGACCCTTCCATGCTAAACCTCTTTAGCATCTTGTCAACGTACGTGGATTGAGATAAACCCAGCAGCCTCTTGGATCTATCTCTATAGATCTTTATACCAAGTATAAAGGCTGCCTCTCCCAAATCCTTCATGGTGAAGTTTTCTGAAAGCCACTCTTTCATTATTTTTAATGTGGGGATGTCATTTCCTATTAGCAATATTTCATCTACATAAAGCACTAGGAAGACGACATTACTCCCACTAACCTTCCTATAAACACAAGGTTCATCCTCGTTCTTGATACAACCGTTACTCTTAACGACTTCATCAAAACGTATATTCCAACTCCTTGTTGCTTGCTTTAGCCCATATATTGACCTTTGTAGTTTGCATACCATATGCTTCTGATCTTTGATTTCAAAGCCTTCAGGTTGTGTCATGTACACTTCCTCCTTCAAGAACCCATTCAAGAAGGCGGTCTTGACATCCATTTGCCAAATTTCATAGTCATGGTATGCTGCTATTGCAAGCATGATCCTAATAGATTTGATCATGGCAACTGGTGAGAAAGTTTCATCATAGTCAACTCCTTGTCTTTGACGACACCCTTTCGCCACCAACTTATCTTTGTCGGTCTGAACGTTGCCATCTGCATCAGTCTTTCTTTTAAAGACCCATTTATTTCCGATAGGAACTATTCCTTGTGGTTTAGGTCCATTTCAGATTCCATGGCTTCAAGCCATCTAGAGGAGTCAACATCCTTGACTGCCTCATCGTAGTTACTTGGTTCATCATCCTCAACAATTTGCTGATTCTCAATCACAAACCCATACCTCTCAGGTGGATGGATGACCCTCGTAGATATACAAAGTTGTGTGTTTACTTCTCCATTGGAGAACGTCGCCTGCGGAGCAGACTCGAGTTCCTCAATCTGTTCTTGTGGATCTTGTACTTCTTCAAGATCAATCTTACTCTCACTGACTTCTTGAGAGATCCAATCCTTCTCAAGAAACTCAGCATCCTGGAGTAAAACTTGTATCCCTTAGAACCTTTAGGATACCCCACAAATAGACATTTAGTACTCTCAGCACTAAGCTTATCTGATGTCAACGCTTTGACATGAGCTGGCGATCCCCATACCCTGAGGTAACTCAGGTTGGGTCACTTACCACTCTATATCTTATATGGTGTGGTCTGAACAGATTTAGACGGTACCCTATTTAGAAAGTTTGTCGCTGTGTCTAAGGCATATCCCCAAAACGATTTTGGAAGTTGAGTCTCACTCATCATAGACCTAACCATGTCTAACACAGTCCTGTTTCTCCTGACACCATTTTGGTGTGGTGTGTTAAGTGTAGTAAACTGCGAGAGAATTCTATTTTCTCTCTGATAATCCAGAAACTCTTGGCTCAAATATTCATTATCACGATCTGATCGTAATGACTTAACCATTTTGCCACACCGTTTCTCTACTTCATCAGTAAATGAAATAGGAGTTTCCTCCTCTAGCCACAATATACGTTTGGCCACATAAATCACAGTGAACGAGTTCTAATAACTCACTAGCCCTATGAATCTCAAGCCCTTTGGGCATTGACGAATCATTTTCCCAGCTAGACAAGATTCATACTATCCATAGGATTCCAAATCCTTGGAGTCCAGGTATCCATCTCTATGCATCCTAGACAATCTTGTTTCATTTATGTGCCTTAGTCTATAGTGCCAAAGATAGGATTGATTATCAATCCTAGGTCATTTCACATCTTCATTGAGCACTTTAGTTCCCATTTCCAAAACATACAAGCCATTAATTAAAGAAGCGTACCAAAATAAAATCATTCAAAATCATAGAAAATGTACCATCCTTAATAGTTAAAGCAAAACCATCTTGTTCTAAACAAGAAATAATATTTCCAGGAATGCCGGGAACATAAAGACAATTATTCAAATGCAATAAGGTGCCCGTAGGCTAATGAGGTCGGTATTCCCACCAGCATGAGCAGCAACTCTTGCTTCATCACCTGCGCGGGGTCCACCTTGTTCTTCTCCAATCTTCTAGGCTTCTAAGCACCTACAACACATTGCAGATAATAAGAACCATAACCGGTATCCAATACCTTATAAAGTCGGATTAGCATAAGAATAATTTATCTCAATCATGTCAATACCTGAGGTTGAAGCATCACCACCCTCCTTCACACTTTTCACGTAGTCTGGACAATTCCTTTTCCAATGGCCATTTTTGCCACAATGGAAGCACACAACATCGCTTTTGCCCTTGGGTGCTCCCTTACCTTTCTCTTTGCCCTTTTTCTTATTGGGTTTTCCTTTGGGTTTAAAGGAGTTGCCATTTGCAGGCTCCTTGCCCTTACCCATGGCCCTTTCAGGTCCACCAATCATAAGAGCTTGTGTCTCATCCTTTTTGATAGACATTGCAGCAGTCGTTAACATCCTTAACAACTCTGGCAAGCTCACAAGCATCCCATGCATGTTGTAATTCATTATGAATTCACTGAAAGAAGGAGGAAGTGATGATAGAACTAAGTCATTAATTAATTCAGCATCCATTGTGAATCCTAGACCCTCTAGCTTCTCAATGAGTGCCATCATCTTCAGTACATGGCGGTTAAAACACATGCCTTCAGTCATCTTGCACAGGAACAATTCCCTAAAGGTCTCATACCTCTCATGTCTGCCTTTAATATCATACAACTCCCTGAGATGCAGGATAATAGAGGGGGCATCCATATGCTCGTGCTGTTTACGCAGTTCAGGCGACATGGATGCCAGCATGATGCAACAAGCCAACACATTATCATCCATGTGTTGCTTGTGGGTCTCGAAATCAAATTCCGTGAACCCATCTTCCCCTTCCTTAGGTTAAATAGGTAAAGCAGTGTCAAGGACATAAGCTATCTTTTCGGTCTTAAGAACAATTCTTAAATTCCGATACCAGTCCATAAAATTTGAACCGGTCAGTTTATTCATATCGAGTATTGCACGCAGTGACAGTGGATTAGTCATACTATAAGCTGAAAAAGATGTAAAGATAGTTTTAGCTAATATACGGTTATGTAGTTAAAAGCAAATTATTAAAGACTTTAAATAATTTGCCCCTCTCACTATTTTATCTAAGTCAATGACCCTTATTATTTGACTTAGGGTTAATTTACTTTTAGATCTTACCTTAGTGGGATTAAGAATGCGATTATTTATTTTAATCTCTGTCTGAGACCGCAAGATTAATTTAAATAATGGGTTGATCTTTATCAACAGTATCTCATACCCTCTCTTAACATTAGGTTGACAACTCTTTGTCACTTAGTGGTGCATCTCATGCAACCAACCTAGCACCATTACCCTAAGCACATAAGCCCGGTTGTGCATGCAACTTATGTCTTAGTTAAGCATTAAACCAGCATCCTAAGTGTCTTACACTTCAAACACTACTCTAGCTCAACGAAACAGTGGGTCCCAACTGAGTTGTGGAGCACCACTATGTAGAAGAGGTTTGAGTAGCATTGGTGGTGGGAGGTAATCATACGCTTAGTTATTTATTCCTTTTAAGGGTTCCTTTTATTTTAGGGTTAATTAGGTCTCATCAAACGTATGTTGTAAGTTATCATGCTAGTCGTAACCTACATCAAACATCTATCGGTTTACACTAGTCGCTATTGGACAAACATAATAACCATACAAAACGCGGTTTGCCCAATTCATGCATACTAGACGTTCTAATCATACATGCATATAAACAGTTTATATTGAGATAGTCATGGAGCTCGCGCTTTTTGTCCATTTTGCTTCTTTAAGCAACGGCCGCTTGTCGTCTATACGCCACTAGCCTATTTCTCTAATTACACATAATTAAAGAAACTCCAAAACATCTTTGGAGGGACAAAATTACAAAAATTAAATTACAAATACACTTGTAAATTAAAAGGCGCAATTACACATTAATTTAAAATTCAAAAATTTTAAATCCGGGCACCATGACCATCCCCTTCCTGTTTGTACCTGAAAGGATCAAAACTTGCTAACACAAACATTATATTATCACATAATATTTTCACACATATTCTGATATTTAACATTTAAACATCAAAATAATATCAAGATTCATATTCTTAAATTTCTCTAGTTGGCCGAATTTTAAAACAATTTTTAATTCAAATTTTGATAATTCTTTCTCAAAGAAAACAAAATTAAACCATGCAAGTAGCCACAAACCCCTTTATGGCCGAACCATATAGTAGACTATATGATAAATTTCGTCACAAAATCTCATGCATATAAACATGACACAATTCATGGAGAAAGATAAGAAAACATTCAAGGTACTCTTAGTACCCTCCATGGCCGAATCTACTCTTTCAAAAAGGGTGTTCCTTTTAAGACTTTCATAAAGAAAAAGAAACTAAACCATGATGCATAATGTTTTATGAACATAATCAAATTTCCATCTTCATAAAAAACAAAAATTTAACACCTTAAAGGATTTGTGATTCAAAATCCATATGCAGAATTAAACTTTAACCCTTTAAAGATTTTGACCGTGAAAAAACTCTTTTCATAAACAAGGTGCCATCACCCGCCGATGGTAAAGCAACCAGGCTCTGATACCACTTGAAAATAAACTGGCCTTTGATTGCCGATGCATGTAAGGTGTAAAAACAAAATTTTACTGCGGAAACATACATGCACACATGGATTCATGCTTTAGGACAGCATGATGTTACCTTGTTTTTGGCCTGATCAGTCAGGGAGATCAGTTGTCTGGTCTGAAGGGTTCAAACCCTCTAATGGTGATCCACACCACCGTTCATCAATGATGCAAGAACGCCTTCTTGAAAGCCACCAGATGATCACCACAATGAGGCTTGCTATGCGCACAAGTGGTGAAGGTGGAGGCTAGGTATTCTGTTTGGAAAGGTGTAGTGAACTACCCTACAGAATGGTGCATAAGATAAAGGAGTGTAGGCTAGGTTTTCTCAAAACCCTAAGGAGAGGAACAAGTGTCTTGTTATACGCACACTTTGATGGAAGAGAGAATGATAATTAAATGAAATTATCCTTTCAAAATGATTTGAAAGTGGCGCATGAATAAGGGAGGATAAAGTGGAGTTGTTGCAAATCAAATCTTGCCAACAACCTCCAATCTTATCCTCATGAAACTAAGTTCAAAATAATTCAAAATTAGATTCATAAACTATCATATAGTATTTATTTCATGCGCATAATTCAGCCCTAAATGGGGTCCAAATATGTTGAGTAGTTGCATTCAAAATTTGAACCAACTCACCCACTTATTCTCTCAACTACCAAATCTGATTGGAGCTTTGTTTTAAGTGACAAGATGACATCCTTATCACCTAAGTGTGCACCCCAAACAGCCACAAGGTATGCTCCAAAGATCTCTTCGTGATCCAAGGAATTTGTTCCAATAAGATCTTATCTTATCCTTTTGTTATGAAACAACTTTTCATAGCCAATTCAAATTCGAATTCAAACACTTGAATTCAAATGTTCAAACATTCAAATTCAAAATTCAAAATTTCAAATTTCAAATTCAAAATTCGAATTTCAAAATTCAAAATTCAAATTCCAAATTCAAATTTCAAATTTCAAATTTCAAATTCAAAATTCGAATTTCCAAATTCAAATTCCAAATTCAAATTTCAAAATTCAAATTTCGAATTCAAAATTCGAAATTCAAATGTTTGATTATTAATTTAAATAATTAAATTAATTAGTAATGGCTTGGACTATTCAAGCGTATTACTAAGCTCCATGCACCCTCCACCCATTTAGGTGGGCTTCCAAACAGCTTCTTGGGCTAACAACCATTATTAGGCCCAATACCTTTAAAGCCAGTTCATCAATACTACAAGGTGTTAGTGTGTGACCCATTAGGTCCAACATAGCTTCTGACATAACTGGGCTTGGGCCCAACAAGCCCACAACCCAATTAATTGCAACACAGAGCACTAGCAATGCTTTGTTGCCCCAGAACTAGTCAGATTAATGACTTGATCATCCTATTTCTCATATTTGGTTACCGTATGTATTTCCCTTCGTCTCAGTTATCTTCCCATTAACTAAGGTAAGGAAATGTATCAACCCCTGCGGTTTAGGGTAAGCTTTATTTGAAATAGGGAATCTTCAATTTACCGACTCTAAAGGCAGATCATCTCATGATCTCTTTTACTATGCATAGATTCCCGAGTCCCTATAAATGTCATCCCGATTTCTCCGGTTTACATATAACCTAATCTCTCACAGAGATTTGACGAATTCCTTCAGCTTATTACCCTAGCCCTGTGCCCTTTAAGGACACGCCCAACAGTATACCTATGAGTCTCCATGTTTCAGGCAGACGAGGCATACAATCAAAATACGCCTTCAAGAACACAGTCTAGGTAGTAACTTCTGGTCTAAGGAAAGACATACCCAAACATAAAGAGATTACTCTAATGACACTATCTTTGAGATTTCCAATCCATATCTGCAGCTCATGAGGTCTTTACCTTGTATCCATATACAAGTAGATAAGTCGTACTAGTCTTACCCGAGATCACTGACCCCCAAACTCAGTGTCTCTAGACAAGGAACATATAATTAGGAATATACATGCAATATCCTTGAATCCTCATGATCGTGATCTCATCGCAGATACTCAAGAGATACTTGTTCTATTCCAAGGGGTTTATCCAGTTCGTTCATATAATATTAACAATAATATCGAGACACAATATGAAACTGAATAAATAGTGCTTTCATTTATTTGCTACAAACAAAGTTCTACATCTAGTGTCCTTTTTTAATCAAAAGATTGTCTCTAGGACACCCATATACTAACACAACATGCTCCTTCACACTCTTCAGGTAGCCTGGACAATTCCTCTTCCAATGACCATTTTTGCCACAATGGAAGCACACATCATCGCTTTTGTCCTTGGGTGCACCCTTACCTTTCTCTTTGCCCTTTTTCTTATTGGGTTTTCCTTTGGGCTTAAGGGAGTTGCCTTTTGCAGGCTCCTTGCCCTTACCCTTGGCCCTTTCAGGCCCACCAATCAGAAGAGCTTGTGTTTTATCCTTCTTGATAGACATTTCAGCATTTGTTAACATCCTTAACAACTCTGGCAAGCTCACAAGCATCTCATGCATGTTGTAATTCATTATGAATTCACTGAAGGAAGGAGGAAGTGATGATAGAACTAAGTCATTAATTAATTCAGCATCCATTGTGAACCCTAGACCGTTTAGCTTCTCAATGAGTGCCATCGTCTTCAGTACATGGCGGTTAAAACACATGCCTTCAGTCATTTTGCACAGGAACAATTCCCTAAAGGTCTCATACCTCTCATATCTGCCTTTAATATCATACAACTCCCTGAGATGCAGGATAATAGAGGGGGCATCCATATGCTCGTGTTGTTTACGCAGTTCAGGCGACATGGATGCCAGCATGATGCAACAAGCCAACACATTATCTTCCATGTGTAGCTTGTGGGCCTCGAAATCAAATTCCGCGAACCCATCGTCCCCTTCCTTAGGCGCAATAGGTAAAGCAGCGTCAAGGACATACGCTATCTTTTCGGTCTTAAGAATAATTATTAAGTTTCGATACCAGTCCATAAAGTTTGAACCGGTCAGTTTATTCTTATCGAGAATTGAACACAGTGACAGTGGATTAGTCATACTAAAAATTGAAAAAGATGTAAAGATGATTTTTAGTTAATATACGGTTATGTAGTTAAAAATAAATTATTAAAGACTTTAAATAATTTTCCCCTCCCACTATTTTATCTAAGTCAATGACCCTTACCATTTGACTTAGGGTTAATCTACTTTTAGATTTTACCTTCGTGGGATTAAGAGTCCGATTATTTATTTTAATCTCCGTCTGAGACCGCAAGATTAATTTAAATAATGGGTTGATCCTTATCAGCAGTATGTCATACACTCTCTTAACATTAGGTTGACAACTCCTTGTCACTTAGTGGTGCATCTCATGCAACCAACCTAGCACCATTACCCTAAGCACATAAGCCCGGCTGAGCCTGCAACTTATGTCTCAGTTAAGCATTAACCAGCACCCCAAGTGTCTCACACTTCTAACACTACTCTAGCTCAACGAAACAGTGGGTTCTAACTGAGTTGTGGAGCATCACTATGTAGAAGAGGTTTGAGTAGTATTGGTGGTGGGAGGTAATCATACGCTTAATAATTTATTCCTTTTAAGGGTTCCTTTTATTTAGGGTTTATTAGGTCTCATCAAACGCATGTTGTAAGTTATCATGCTAGTCGTAACCTATCTCAAACATCTATCGGTTTACACTAGTCGCAATTGGACAAACATAATAACCATACAAACACGGTTTGTCCAATTCATGCATAAGCATACTTGCAAATAAACAATTTATTTGAGACAATCATGGTGCTCGCGCTTTTGTCCATCTTGCTTCTCAAGCAACGATTGCTTATCGTCTATACGCCACTAGCCTAATTCTCTAATTACATATAATTAAAGAAACTCCAAAACATCTTTGGAGGGACAAAATTACAAAAATTTGAAATTACAAATTACAACTGTAAATAAACAGAGTAAATTACACATTAATTTTAAACTCGAAATTTCAAATCGGGCACCATGACCATCCCCTTCCTGTTTGTACCTGAAAGATTCAAAAACTTGCAAACACAAACATTATATTATCTCATAATATTTTTCACATATATTTTGATATTTAACATTTAAACATCAAAATAAAATCAAGATTCAAATTCTCTTAATTTTCTCTTGATGGCCGAAATATACATTTTTTTATAATTCAAATTTTGTTAATTCTTTCTCAAAGAAAATAAAGTTAAACCATGCATGCAGCCACAAACCCTTTCATGGCCGAATCTTATATGCATGTATATGATAAATTTTGTCACAAAAATTTCATGCTATGCTCATGATACAATTCATGGAGAAAAATAAGAAAACATCCAAGGTACTCTAAGTACCCTTTATGGCCGAATCATCCCTTTCAAAAAGGATGTTTCCTTTTAAAACTTTCATAAAGAAAAAGAAATGAAACCATGAACGCATATAGTTTTATGAACATAGCAATCAAATTTACATGTTCATAAAAACAAAAAACTTTAACAACTTAAAGCATTTGTGATTCAAAATCCATATGCAGAATTTAAACTTTAACCCTTTAAAGATTTTGACCGTGAAAAACTCCTTTCACAAACAAGGTACCATCACCCGCCGATGGTAAAGTGACCGGGCTCTGATACCACTTGAAAGTAAAACTGGCCTTGAAGGCCGATGCATGTGAGAGGGAAAAACAAAATTTTCCTCGCGGAAACACACATGCAAACAGTGATTCATGCTTTAAGACAGCATGATGTTACCTTGTTTACGGTCTGATTGTCAGGGAGATCACTTGTCAGGTTTGAAGGGTTCAAACCATCTAACGTTTATCCACACCATCCTTCGTCAATGATGCAAGAACGCCTTCTTGAAAGCCACCAGATGATCACCACAGTGAGGCTTGCTATGCGCTCAATTGGTGAAGGTGGAGGCTAGGTTTGGTGTTTAGAAAAGTGAAGTCTTCAACTTGAAAACTCCACTAGAGTGTGACGCAGAAGATGAAGAGAATTAGCTAGGTTTTTATGAAAACCCTAAGGAGAAAATTAGTCCCTTTGTGCGCATAAGTGGTTACTTAGTAAGGAGAGAGAGTGAGAAGATTTTCCTCACTTGAAAATCACACCAAATGTGCGCATGGTTGGAGGGAATGTTGCAATTCAAAATTTCTAGCAACCTTTCCTTTGAATCCTTATAAGATTAGGTCATTATCCTTTCAAGATTCTGACCTAATTGTCATCATATGACCAGTCATTCATGCGCCCCACTCAGTCCCAATATGAGTCCAGATACGTTGAGTAGTTGCATTCAAATTTGAACCAGCTAACTCACTGATTCTCTTAACCAACCAAATCAGAATTGGAGCACATTTAGTTAACAAGATGACACTCACTTGCTACAAAGCACAGACTCGTGTTTTTTGTGAAAAAATGCGTGTCCGACATGTGTCGGACACAGACACGTTCGGCATGCGTCTGACACGTGGTCAACTTTTTGGGACACGTTGACTTGAGGGACACGCGTGCTTGACCGAATCCGACACGTAGTCAATGGATTTGGACACGTTTTGGGACACGTTTTGCCTTTTTTTTTGTAAAAAATAAATAAAATTACAATTAAAAAAATAAAAAACATTTAATAAAAATCAAAAATGAACCCTATCCTCTCATCCTCTGAATCTCTGATCCTCTCTTGCATTGGAGAGTGGAGGCTGCTGGTCGCCGCCTGGTCCTTCTCTTCTTTCATCGCCAGTCATCCTCTCCGGTCGTCGGTCGTCGTCTACATCTCCGGTAAGTCTCAAGCAGTCATACTTTTCTAAGTAGTGTGGGTTGTTGAAAACATACTTTTCTAAGTAGTGTGGGTTATAAATTCTATCAATATAGGAATGACAAATTTATTAGAAAACTCAATTAGAAGCTTGAAGCCTCATGCATCAGAAACCATAGACATCATCCACCACAAAGCCTTGTGTAAAATTAATTTCGCAAGCTCTGGATACATAGGAGCTTAAATTATTCAATTTTGGAAAATTGACTTGAAAAAGAGAAATCACAGTTAACCAAAGCAAAAATAATGTAATAGTGGAATGTAATTTAGCTTGATGATGCCTGATAACAGATATAATCAGTCAAAGCCTCATCGACCAGCAAGGTGGAGATGTGTCAAAATGCAAAAATTCCCTACATTCTCTTCTATTTCCATTGCAAGACTATCACTTAAAACACTTTTAAGAAAAAAACAAAACAGAGGAAAAACACAAAGAATCTGAAACAAACAAAAAATGGTGAAACAAAAAGAGATCTAGGCACCGAAAAGAAGAATAAGAACGGAAAAACAAATGAAGAATAACAAGAGGAAGGGACAAAGACCAATGAAGAAGAAAAAACCTTTATTTCCCATCTAGTTTCTCTGTATTGTCTCCTTAACTCAGAGCTTCTTCAGTTTTATTTTTATTTCACTCCACAGAACACACTCATAGTCTCTCTATGAAGTACAATGGTGAGAGAATAGAAGAAGATGAAGCAAAAACACAAAAACAAAAGCTTGAGGAGCAATGCTTTAGAAGAGTAGTTTCGCTGTCTTTTGACTGACTATGGAAAAGGTGTCATTGGAGATGGTTATTGTTAGCTTTTCTTTTTTAGTTTTTGAATAAATGGAAAGAAATTATTGATTGATGGCTACATGCTAATTGTACTGTGTACACTTTGTTAGCCAAAAGCGTGTGAAAGAGAGAAAGTGGGTCCTTTTTTTACTCAGTTGTTCACTGCAAAGATAGAATACAAAAGTAGTTTTCTTTGTTTCTACCTTTGATAAGTTTTTATGTTGTTGAATCAGATAGAATACATCTCACAACTGGTCAACATTTTAATTTATTTAGAATTGGGTTCTTTCATGTATTTCCTTTTTTTGTGTTTCTTTAGTTTAACTTTGTTTCAGTAGTTATTGAGTCAGAGAGGAGCAAAACAAGTGCAGGAATATTAATAGCTTCTATTCTAGCAGCTGTTGATCCTTTTTATTTCATTCTTTTTTCTTTCAACCATGTTAATCCAACTCCATCAGACCTACGAACTACTTTAGTTTTGCTTTTTCCCGATTCTAATGATTAGTCATAAAGTACAATAACCCCACTGATATGATAAAGTGCTCTTGTCCCTTCACAAGTAATTTAGTGCTCTATTTTATACACTAAATTAGTCATAAAGGGTTCTGTTTTGCTTGCATCAAGTAATTTAGTGCTATGTTTTATATACTAAATCAATCTCACTAATTTTATTTTTGTTTAACACATTTATAGAATTACAAGATGGATCATTCGAGTTCTGCCTCTGCCAGTGCAAGTAATAGTGCCACTGCTGCTACCAGTGCTTCTGATGTCAATGAATTACTAGATAAACCCTTATGGAAATATGTTACCAAAATAGATGCTATAGTGGAAGGAGGAGGAAATCTATCTTGGATGTGCAACTTTTGTAAAAAAGATTTTAAAAGTTCATATACTAGAGTGAGGGCTCATTTGTTGAAACTATCAGGCAAAGGAATTGGGAAATGCTTCATGGTGCAAAATAGAGATCTGATAGAGATGGAGAAATTAGAAAAAGAAGCTGACCAGAGAAAGCAATCCAATGCACCCAGAAATGTACCTTTACCTCATTCTAGCTCTTCCACGTGCCCAAAAAAAAAGAAGAACTACAGGTTCTCTTGAGATGGCATTTAATGTTGGGGAGCGAGAAGAATTAAATTACCTGATTGCTAGAATGTTTTATTCAGCAGGATTGCCATTCAATTTGGAAAAGAACCCTTACTTCCAAGCTTCATATACTTATGCAGCAAATCATATTATTGGAGGTTATTTGCCACCGGGATATAACTCACTGCGAACCATTCTGTTGCAAAAGGAGAAAGAAAATATTGATAAGTTGTGTGAACCTATTCGAGAGGATTGGACTCATAAAGGGGTGAGTATTGTAAGTGATGGGTGGAGTGATTCACAAAGGAGGCCACTCATTAATTTCATGGCAGTATCTAATGGTAAAGCAATGATTTTAAAATCAGTTGATTGCTCGGGGTAGATTAAGGATAAGAATTTCATTTTTAGACTGTTTGTTTGAACTTTTGTATTCTATTTAAGTGTTTATTTGCTCGAGGGAGACTAACGATAAAAATTGCATTTTCAGGTTGCTAAAGGAAGTTATTCAAGAAGTAGGAGAGGCGAATGTGGTTCAAGTAGTCACATATAATGCTGCAAATTGTAAGGGAGCAAGGCAATTGACTAAGCAGGAATTCCCATATATTACCTGGAAACCGTGTGTCGTTCACACATTGAATTTGGCTGTGAAAAATATTTGTGCTGCAAAGAATGTGGAGAGCAATCAAATAACGTATGAGGAATGCAGCTGGATTTTTGATATTGTAGGTGATGTTGCTGCAATAAAGCATTTCATTATGAATCATTCTATGAGATTGGCCATCTTTAATGAGTTTGTGAGTTTGAAGTTGCTTTATATTGTTGATACTCGTTTTGCTTCAATGATTGTGATGCTGAAGAGGTTCAAGTTAATAAAGAGTGGTCTCCAAAATATGGTTATAAGTGAAAAATGGAATATTTATAGAGATGATAATCTTGGGAGAGCCAGACATGTGAAGGAAAAATTATTGGATGATTGTTTTTGGGATTCAGTTGATTACATACTTGCCTTCACTGCTCCTGTTTATGATATGATCAGAGCTTGTGACACTGATAAAGCTTGTCTTCACTTGATATATGATATGTGGGATGCAATGATTGTGAAAGTGAAGAAAGCTATATACCCTAAAGAGGGGAGGAGGATGGAAGAGAGCTCCTCTTTTTATGATGTGGTGCATCGCATGCTTGTGGATCGTTGGACAAAAAACTCAACTCCACTACACTGTTTGACACATGCTTTGAATCCCAAGTAAGTTTTTAAATATGATTTAGTTTAAAATTAATACTTCTCTTGATATAATTTAATAACTTGTTGATTTTTTTTGGTTTTCTTTTAGATATATAGTCAACAATGGCTTCAAGAAGATTCTAGTCGAGTTCCTCCACACATGGATTTAGAACTTACTCAAGAGCGACAAAAATGTTTAAGGAGATTCTTTCCTAGCATGGAGGACCGAAGCCGGATTAGTTTGGAGTATGCAAATCTTATTAGCAATAGTGGAACCTTTGGCGATTTTGATGCCATCAATACTCAATACACTATGGATCCGAAATCTTGGTGGCTACTTTATGGTACCTTTACACCGATGCTTCAAAAAATAGCGTTGAGACTTGTGCAACAACCCTCCTCTTCATCATGTGCTGAACGCAATTGGAGTACTTATTCTTTTGTGCATTCCATCCAGAGGAATAAAATCACTCCAAAACGTGCTGAAGACTTGGTTTATGCGCATAGCAATCTTCGACTCTTATCAAGAAAGACTCCTAGTTATGCACAAGGAGCAAATCAAATGTGGGATATTGCTGGAGATACATTCGATTCACTTGATGATATTGGAGATCTTCAATTTGCTAGCCTTTCACTTGATGAGCCAGAGATAGAGGCCATGATTATTCAAGATGGAGATGAAAATAATTGAACTGTGTGTAATCATAAGTAAAATAATTTTTCTACTTTTCTACACTCTACACTCTTGGGATGTTTTATTTTTTTTTAATATTTATGTTATGAAATTTAAATATTTGATTGGTTATATGACTTATTATGCACTCTTATATGTATTAAATATAAATTATATTATATATATTAAATATTTAATTTAATATCGAAATGTGTCCTAACGTGTCGGAATTTAGCATTTTTTAGAATTAACGTGTCGTCGTGTCGTGTCGCGTCCGTGTCCGTGCATCATAGCTCACTTGCAACCAAAGTGGTGCACCATTTCCATCATTGGATAAGATCAAATATCTTTACTTGATGCAGGGGATTTGTTCCAACAAGATCTCATCTTATCCTTTTGTTATGAAACAACTTTTCATAGCCAATTCAAATTCGAATTCAAACACTTGAATTCAAATGTTCAATCATTTAAATTCAAATTCAAATTTCAAATTTCAAAATTCAAACTCCAAATTCAAATTTTAAATTTTAAATTTCAAATTCAAAATTCAAAATTCAAAATTTAAATGTTTGATAATTAACTTAACTAATTAAATTAATTAGTAATGTCTTGGACTATCCAAGCCCATTACTTTGCTCCATGTGCTCTCTACCCATCAGGTGGGCTTCCAAACAGCTTCTTGGACTAACAACCATTATTAGGCCCAATACCTTTTAAAGCTAGTTCATCATGACTACAAGGTGTTAGTGTGTGACCCATTAGGTCCAACTTAGCCTCTGACATAAATGGGCTAGGGCCCAACAAGCCCACAACTCAATTAATGACAACACAGAGCACTAGCAATTCTTTGTTGCCCCAGAGCTAGTCAGATTAATGACTTGATCATCCTATTACACATATTTGGTTGCTGTATGTATTTCCCTTTGTCTCGGTTATCTTCCCATTAACCTAAGGTAAGGAAATGTATCAACCCCTGCAGTTTAGGGTAAGCTTTATTCGAAATAGGGAATCTTCAATTTACTGACTCTAAAGGCAAATCATCTCATGATCTTTTTTACTATGCATAGATTCCCGAGTCCCTGTAAATGTCATCCCGATTCCTCCGGTTTACAGATAACCTAATCTCTCACAGAGATTTGACGAATTCCTTCAGCTTATTACCCTAGCCCTGTGCTCTTTCAGGACACGCCCAACAGTATACCTATGAGTCTCTATGTTTCAGGCAGACGAGGCATACAATCAAAGCATGACTTCTAGAACACAGTCTAGGTAATAACTTCTGGTCTAAGGAAAGATATACCCAAATATAAAGATATTACTCTAATGACACTATCTGTGAGATTTCCTCATAGAGTTTTTTTTAGGGTCTGTTAAGTGCGAGCTATACTCTTATAGGTCCACCCACGACTTTAGCTAAGATATCTCCATATCTGTAGCACATGAGGTCTTTACCTTGTATCCATATACAAGTAGATAAGTCTTGCTAGTCTTACTCGAGATCACTGATCCCCAATCTCAGTGTCTCTAGACTAGGAACATAAAATTAGGAATAGACATGCGATATCCTTGAATCCTCATGATCGTGATCTCATCACAGATACTCAAGAGATACCTGTTCTATTCCAAGGGGTTTATCCAGTTCGTTCATATAATATTAACAATAATATCGAGACATAATATGAAACTGGATAAAGATTGCTTTTATTCATTTGCGGCAAACAAAGTTCTACATCTAGTGCCCTTTATTTAATCAAAAGATTGTCTCTAGGACACCCATATACTAATAATTCTAACACTTATAAGCAGTGGCGTAGCCACATCTAAGCTATCAGGTTGTTATTATTATTATTATATATATTATTATGTAATTAATTGTAATTAATTAAAGTAAAAATTATAATTTGGCACCACTTAAATAGAAAATCAAGTACTCAATACAAAAGTAACAACAAACCATCTAAATGCAAATAAATAATAAGGAACATGTATAGTATGGTTATTTTTTTGTTTTATCTATTTTTTTTATCCTGTATATATTTTTTTCTACTTTATTCTAATCAGTTATGTTATTTATTCTTACTCCTATTATTTATAAAAAGAAAGACTTCTAAACGTAATCACAAAAATGATTAGTTGACCTATTTCAAAATTTGGGCCCAAATAAACCCATTTAAAAGTAGGAAAAAAAGGTTTGTCTTTTTGAGGGACACAAGGTTGTATCCTTTTATTTGTGACACTATATCTTACCGGTAAAACATAGTTATAATATGAAAAATTGCTTATTCTTTTTTCTATTTCCTCAGTCACTTCAGCTGACGTGGAGAGAGAAAAAAATAACTTTTCATATTATAATTATGTCTTACCGATAAGATAGTGTTAAAAACTAAAATGATACAATTTGTGTCCTTTAAAAGGACAAACACTTAACCCTTGAAAGTAACAATCATGAAACCAAATGAATAACAGGACTATAATTATGGAATATGAAGGTCCATTGAACTATTGTGTTTTGGGTTATTGCACACACAAAGAATAGTCAAAAACCTAATTCCTAAATGTGAGAACTTTCCATCGTGCTTATGGCTGTTGCAAAATGAAGAACATGAAGATCCTTAAGAAGTGAAAATATCTAGAGCAACTCACAAGTAACATTGGCCATTGAACGGTAATCAGCCTCAGTAGATGATCGAGACACGGTGGGTTGCTTCTTTGGCTTCCAAGACACTAATGAATCCCCAATGAAAATGCAGTAACCAGAAATGGATCTTCGACTATCAGGGCGAGTTGCCCAATCAGAGTCACAAAAGGCATTAAGATGAATAGGTGAAAATGAAGAGAAAAATAGACCATGTCCAATTGTTTGCTTCAAATAACCAAATAATTGATAGGCAGACTGAAGATGAGGAAGTCGAGGAGAGGCCATAAACTGGCTGAGATGGTTCACTACATAAGAGAGGTCAGGACGAGTGATGGTGAGGTAAATGAGTCTACCAATTAACCTACGATACACAGTAGGATCAGGAATCAAATCGCCAGAATTCAAGGATAATTTAAGTCTAACACCCATAGGTGTGCTTCGAGGTTTACAACCCAAATGGCCTGAAACTTTGAGAACTTGGGATGCATAGTGTCGTTGACAAATAGTGATCCCTTTGGTGCCACGAGCCACCTCTAGACCAAGAATTTTTTTTAATATTCCCAGATTCTTCAACCGAGACTTATCATTTAAAATGCCAGTAAGGGACTGAACTTCTGAGGGACTGTTGGAAGCTACAATGATGTCATCAACATACACCAAAATTGCAATAAAACAAGAAGCATCAGATCTTACAAATAATGAATTATCAGATTGGGACTGAGTAAAACCAAGCTGTAATAAAGTAGATGAAAACTTAGCAAACCACTACCTGGATGCTTGGCAAAGTCCATACAAAGACTTATGAAGGTAGCAAACTGCATTAGGTGGAAAAGAAGGAAACCGTGAAGAGTATCTAGGAGGTAACTGCATGTAAACCTCTTCAAACAAGTCCCCATTTAGAAACACATTATTAACATCCAATTGAATAAGTGTCCAATTAAAAACAGCAGCTAAAGCAAAATAATTCTGACTGTTGTTAACTTTGCAACAGGTGAAAAAGTGTCTATGAAATCAATACCTTCCTGTTGAGTAAACCCTTTAGCTACCAAACCAGCCTTATATCGCTCAAGAGTGCCACCCGAATTGTATTTTACCTTATAAACCCAACGACATCCACCCACATGCTTTTCCTTAGGAAGAGACATAACAGTCCAGGTTTTATTCAATTCAAGAGCTGAAATTTCAGATTCCATGGCATCCTACCATTCTGGTAGTTGTAATGCTTTAGAATAGGAGTTTGGCTCAAAATAAGATGAAACTAAATTTATAACATCTCGCAATTTTAAACTAAGTATTTAAAATGTTAAATGAGTGATTAAGTGAAGAATTAGTGAAAATCCTAAAGATTAGGCCAAAATACAAATAAAGGGCAAAACGGTAATTAGCCAATACACAACCCTAGGAAGATAAAAACTGAGTAGAAGGTCTCAGATGGTAAAAATAACCATGGAAATGGATTCAAAATGAAAAATTGAGTGGATAGGCAAGTTTCAGAAAAATCAGTGAATAGTATTTTTCGCGGATAAAAATACAGCGGCACGATTGCACCGTAAAACGTGCCAGTTGAGTTTTGAGCTCTAGGTTTCAAATATGAGTTATAAATGGTTTATAGAGTTAGGAAATATGATTTCTGGAAATATTTGATGGAATTAAGTCAGTTTGGGGAAGTGTGCCAACGGCGCGCGCAATAGCTTAAAATAGTGTTCTCTCCGAATGACCGGAAAACTCCGGATTCATATGATAAAGTATAATTAAGGGACAATGGTCAATGTTAAAAATTAGAGTTTCTAAATAAGTTTTGAATTTACGAACGTTTAGTGAAATCGGAGATAAATTCGGATGAGATTTAAATCGCGTGAGACCCGCCCCACTTAAGTTCCACTTAGCCACCTCACCACCTTCACAATTCATCATCACCTCCCTTTCCTCTCTCTCTCCCTTGCGCGAAATCTGCCTCCCTCTCCCTCATCCGTGCAAGTTTTTCTTTGAATCATAACTTAGCCATTTCTTAACCAAATTCAACAAAGTTTGTCTTGAATCTTGATGAAAAACACCTCCTAAACACATTGGTACCACTTTCAACCCTTGAAATTGCGTGTGTGAGGAGATCTGCCCCATTTACAGCTGCGGTTTTAGTGAGGGAGTTTGTGTTCTTGCATCTTCTAAGTGCTCCAATGGTGGAGTATTGTTAGGAGGAGCCTTATACCTACCATTTGGGTGAGTGTTCTTTCATTTTAATTGGTTGAATGTGGTGATTTGAATTTGTGGCCTAAACTTTACATGTATGATGTGTGATGTTAGAGAGCTCAATTGGAAAATGTCTATTAGAGGATAATGTCTTAGAATGATGCATTAAAGCTAGAAATGCAATAAAAATTATTGAGGAAAAATGTTGATTTTAACTTAGTGAAAATTTAAGGTGTCAAGACTTTGAATTTTGAAAATGTCTTGAAAATGTTGATTTTTGTGAGTTGTTATATGATTTTATGATGATGTACTAGGATGATATGAGATGTGGAGTGGTTAAAATTGATGGAAATTCCTTGGATGTGAATTAGTGTGCAAATCGGCCTTTAGGCAAAAAGAGGTGAAATGATGTTGTGTAAATTGCTTGGATGATGCTTCATGCTTTAAATGGTAATTAGATGGGTTCTGTTGTGATTGTAAAGTGGAAGAATCAATGAAAAATAATGAGTGGTGTCATTTTGCATAAAAGAGCCTTGGGGAAAGATTTAGCAAACGATGCGTAAAAGACGTAAAACGGAGAAACGACGATTGAACTAGCCTTTTGGCAACCTTTGGAAGTATAATAAAATGAGAAAGAAAATTTAGAAAAATAAATCTCTAAATTGCACTATGTTGACCGAACCATCAAGGAGGATGGGGAGGATTTTGTGCTTTTCGCGTTTTGTGGAAATTTGACGTATACTGATGGCTGTATATGTTTGCATAGGTTGTCGTACGTGGACTTGAACCCTGAACAGTAAATTAGTGGATTTCCCTTGGTCCTGGACCAAGTGGATTGAGTTAAGTTATTGAACCAATGCATGTTAATTGTAAATTTGCATGTATTGTGTGAGTGGTAAGTGATTGGGAATGTCCTATGTGTAGGCATTTAATGGTGTACCAAGTGTGAGGAGTAAGCTGCAGCGGAGCTTGTGGAAATAGATATAAGGTAACATCTTGGTACTGGGGCTTACTCCCCTTGCGTGTTCCACCACACCCGTTGAGGGTGATGGTAGGAAGTGTGTATGAGTAATATAGAACAACATAAGCATGCATGTTGCATTTATGAGGGTACTTATGTACCGGATCACTGGCCAGTAGATAGTTAGCCTTCGGGCAAGTTCCGGACTTCCACTGGATAGGTCTCCGAGAGGGAGCTCCAGTTGACCCAGGGTCGTGGTGTGTAATCCGGATAGGAGCACAGTAGGAAGTCTTGGGTGTATATGGATGGGAGGGGTGCCTTGGTTGTGGTTCTAGGAACACACCTTGGATGATACCCGTAGGCTTTTATGCCGAGGACGTTGTTTGGTATGGTAACTACCAGCCCGCTTCGTCGTAGTTTGTATTCTAATATTCCCCCTTTTCTCTAAATCCCTTGTTTTATCCTGTTTTAAGTAATGTTGTTTTACAGTATTTATATGCATCGAAGTGAACCATTGGGCGGAGTTTTCTCCAGAACCTCTGGGTTACTGAGATATATTCGTATATCTCACCCCGTCTCAGGGACTTTATTTCAGGAGGTAGCAATGGCACAGGAGTGGCGGGCAAGAGGCCCATAGGATGAGTCATGGTAGTTTATATTTTTAAGTTCATGTTAAAGTTGTAAATTAAAGTATGAGTTTGTAAGTTTAATTTAAAGTTTGAAGTAGTAAGTTGTAACATGCAAGTTAAATGCTGTAATTATACAAAGGATGCATGATGTATTATGGTGGAAGGGTTTTAAGCCTATTTTAAGTTTATGATTATTTGTATGATGAAAATATGCATGAAATTGAAGTTGGTGATTGAAATCATTTATGTATTTAAAGTAAGTTATGTTGTAATAAATATGAACTGTGTTGGGTTGTAAGAGCCCCAAGGCATTGTTGGTCCTTGTGTGTGCCACCCAATGTTTTATAATGATTATTAGATGCATTTGAGGTCACATAACTACTAGTGCAAATTTGGGGATCTTAGGAAAAACAAAGGAAACTCTGGCGAATTTTCTGTAGAATTGGCAAATTTAGATAAACTTTGGGAGAGCATATCTCCCTCCATAGAGGTCTGATAGGGACGTGCCATAAACCATTTTGAAGCTTGTGATGTCCCCTACATTGTATCAAAATCTTGGAATTTTTGGAGAGGTCCGCAGCCCTGTGCGGGCAAGGGAAGTTGCTTCCCTGTTTTGGCCCTGTACTTGGGGGCTGTTTTGGATCGTTTTGGAAAATTTATTTCCGCTTCATTTCTTAGTCAAGTTAAGTGTATGATATATCAAATTGAAGATTGAGGTGTCTATTTTATGGTATAAAAATTTGAGAGCAAATGGACGAGTGGTTTAGGTGCAGAAATTCAAGGAGTGAGGGACGTTTGGAGCTGTTTCGGGGTTGGTTGGCAGTTTTGCTTGTCCAACTTCAAATGGCGATAACCGGAGCAAACGAGATCGGAACCAAGCATGTGATAGCTTTATAGAAAGGTAATTAAGTAAGGAAGAAAGGTAGCAAGATTTGAGGGACTGAATTTTTACTTTGCGTCCGCAGTAATTTAGAGACCGAACCCTGTTCGGATGTGTAGAAAACGCAAAAGTGTAAAATTGGCTAAGTGGTTTATGGGAACCCCTTAGTGTCTTATTATAATTAAAGTAAACTATTAAAATAGTATAGATAATTATTCCGCAAGAGTTACGGTTACGGTCACAACTTTTAATTATTACACTTTTTATGTTTTCAACTACTCGCGTAATAATCGGAAAAAGTTTATTCGCATTTTTATAAATGAATTCCTGTGATTGTAACTGCGCTTAATATCATAATTAATGTTAACAATACCGGTGTACAACGGGCTATTACAGAATTCACAAAGGCTGTATAAGATGCAGACAATCAATGGTAAGAAACAAAATTGGACAAAGGGTGTTGGGTGGAAGAGGAACACACATAATCAACAAGGTGTGGGGGGAGGGTTACGAGGACTCTTAGGTC
Organism: Gastrolobium villosum; assembly: GCA_032173675.1. NCBI lineage: Eukaryota > Viridiplantae > Streptophyta > Magnoliopsida > Fabales > Fabaceae > Gastrolobium > Gastrolobium villosum. Next base: position 92,251 of record JAVKPL010002779.1, read on the forward strand.
TCAAGGAGGGTTGGTGAATGTAAAGAAGATGGTAAACTTAAAAATTCAATATTGAATGAGGGTAGGGAAATGTTTAAGGCAAAAGGAAAAATGTGTTCAAAGAAAACTACATCACGAGAAATAAAAGTAGAATTGGATTCTCTGTCTAAAAGTTTATAACCCTTATAGCCAGTAGGGTATCCAAGAAAAATGGCAGGGGAAGCATGTGGTGAAAATCTATGATGATGTTTGGGAAGGGTGGGACTATAACACAGGCAACCAAACACACGAAGGTGATCATATGATGGAGCTTTGTGGGAAAGGAGTTCAAATGGTGTCTTAGAATAGAGAAGAGGAGAAGGGGTATGGTTAATTATGTAGACAGCCATAAGGACATAATCTTTTCAGTATTGTAAGGGAACTTAGGATTGAAAATGTAAGGCTCGGGCTATATTTAAAAGATGATGGTGTTTTCTCTCAACAACAGAGTCCTGCTGTGGACGGTCTACACAAGAGTGGAACACTTGAATACCTTTAGATGAAAAAAGGAGGAGATATTGAATTCAGTAGCATCATCATACCTAATGGATTTAATGAGAACACCATACTGAGTATGATTCAAGGTGTGAAACGCGGGAAAAACAGAAGAAAAATCTGATTTTCTCTTTTAAAAATATGTCCATGTGAATCGGGTGGAATCATCCACTATAGTTAGAAAATATTTAGAACTTCCACAGATGGAGTATGAAAAGGTCCCCATATATCAAAATGCAGTAAATCAAATGGAGATGCAGAAAGTGTGGGGTTTAAAATAAATGGAAGTCGTTTTTGCTTGGCTAGGGGACATATGGGACAATGATGAGACATGATGTGCCTCTGGCAAGTGTGATTTTTCTGTGATAAAATTGACAAGAATTGAGTCATAAGAGAGCAAATTAAATACATATTGGCTAATTGTATTGATTCTTTGAATGTCAATAATATTCACCTTTTAATTGTATTTTTACAGGGAAAATAAATGAAGAATTACAAAAAAACCTGTTAATGCAATTTTCCACGGTTATAACACACTATGAGTTCTAAGCATGGCGCGGGTCAGCACCAAACTGGCACAAAACCGCACCAGATTACAAACTTTGTAGCGAGGACATCAAAGTGGCGCGAGGTAGCAACAAAGTGGCGCTCCTCAGCGCAGTAAGACAGAACCTTGGCGCAACCTAGCGCCCACTCATGAAGAAACTGGCGCTCCTCAGCGCAATATCACAGAAGGTTGGCGCAAGGGAGCGCCAATTTACAAAGGAAATGGCGCAAGCTAGCGCCGTAAGTCAGTGCACTGGCGCTAGCTAGCGCCTAAAAGTAAAGGAAGTTGGCGCTAGTTAGCGCCAATGAATAGTGAAAGTGGCGCTAACTAGCGCCATTTGTGTGAACAAAGTGGCGCCAACCAGCGCCCAAACTAGGAAGAAAAGGCGTGGCGCAAACTTGCGCCAATCCGGCGCCAACCGGCGCCGGTTTGCGGGATGGATCTCCGTGTTTTCTGAGGGGCATTTTTGGAACGATAAGAAATCAATATAAAAGGACCTTTTATGCAATTAGGTCGGCAGACATACACAGACTTGGCAGATCTAAAAAAAAAGGAAAAAAACACAGATACAGGGTTCAAAGACAGATCTGGAGATTGGAGGAGAAGAGCACTGGAGTTGTTCTTCGTTCTTCATCTACATCTAGTATTTCTTTATCTTTTGTTTTAATTTTATGTTGAATTTTAGATCAGCGATCATGATGTTGATCGGCTAGATCATTTTTATTGTAGTCAGGGTCACGATCCATATGTGAACCCTTGACATGAAGGATTGATTTGTGATTTTTAATTTATATAATTATCTTTATCTTTACTCTGTGCGAATTTTATATTCCCTTTATTAGAATTGATCAATCTGATAGTTGGGGATATTCTGAGGATCAAAATCCTAGATAGGAATATTGGGGTTTTGATCTCGAAAGGGGGTAAGATAACAATCTGTATGCGTGCTAGGAATAGACGTGTATACGATTGCAGATGCTTAAATTATCACGCCCATTGCTTGATCCCATGAGAAACATTGCAAGGAATTGGGGTTTCTCATGGGATTAAAGGGTTAACCCTGCAAGGAATTGAGGGTTAACTATTAAATCTTTTAGATGATAATTTATCTGAGTGATTATATAAATGATTTTTATAAATCAATCCGGAGTAAAAAGCGGGGATCATTTGGTGAATGAACCCTGGCTACAATACTTTTCTCATATTTTTCTAAAAATCAATTTTCAATTGTATTGTTTTCTTTTTCAATTCAAAAAAACACAAAAACAAGTCTTTATTTTTAATTTCACTCAATTTGACAATATTTGTCACACAAACCCTATTTGAAAACTTCCATTCTTTAAGAAAATTTTTACTTGATATTAGATCTAATCCCTGTGGAGACGAACTGTATTTATCACTTTATTACTTGTGCGATCGGTATACTTGCCGGAGAGCATCAAGTTTTTGGCGCCGTTGCCGGGGATTGGCGTTTCTGATATCATATAATCTTGATCTTTAAGATTGGATTTGTGAATATTTGTGAATATTTTCTTCAATTATTTGTTTAATTTTTTTTTATTTATTTGAACAGTGCTACTGATCTCTTTTCTGAAGTTGTATGCGAGGTACTCTCCCAGAATTTCCACTTAATTTGGAGATCACAAGAGCAGAAAAGAGGAACAGAAAACTTGCTCGGAAAAAGCTTGCATTCAACGAGTTGGGAATTCTGTTCGAAGAAGCAAAAACAATGGCTGGGCACAATGATGAAGTGGACAATCCACTCATGGATACAATCCTCACACCAGCATTCAACAGACCTAATTCAAGCATTATTCATCCAGAAGCGGGCAATAATTGGGAGCTCAAATCTGCCAATATTCAACTGGTAGAGCGAGCTCAGTTTGGTGGAGAGGCTGATGAGGACCCTCACAGGTTCATTGACAGATTTCTGATGATCTGTGACTCCACTAAACACCCCCAGGTGTCCAATGATGCAGTCAGGCTGAGACTGTTTCCCTTTGCTTTAAAGGGGAAAGCTTTGAATTGGTTGGAAAGGCAACCAGCAAGAAGTATTCCATCATGGGAGAGTCTTTCAAATAAATTCTTTGCTGAGTTCTTTTCAATGGAGAGGTTTAACCAGATGGTGAATGATATCACCAATTTCACTCAGGCTGAGGGTGAAACTATATGTGCAGCATGGAACCGCTTCAAGGATCTGATGAGGAGATGTCCTCATTACCCTATGACTAATGGTGATCAAGTCAGAATTTTTTTCAATGGGTGTAAACCTGAAGTGCGGATGGTATTGAATGGTGCAGCAGGTGGCAGCATCAAATCCTTGAGAGCAAATGAGACTCTTGAGTTAATTGAAAGAATGGCTGCCAACGAAAATGAAGGTTTGACAGCCAAGCCTAAGAAGGGAATTTTGCACCTAGATAATAATGATGCAGTCCTGGCTGAGAATAAATTGTTATCACAACAATTAGCAAATCTAACCTCAAGGGTAGATAAGATGCAGTTTTCTAATGTACAAGCTCAAGCTGCTGCAGTTGTTTGTGAATATTGCAAGGATGATCATGAGTCTAATGAATGTCCAACATTATTATCTGATGATCCTCCTCAACAGGTGCAAGTAAATGGTGTGTGGTATGACCAGCGACCCCAACCACATAATATTTCAAGAAATCAGAATTTTCATCCAGGAAACAATAATTTCCAGCGGAAGGTGCAAGGTACTGGTCTTGATTTCAAATCCAATAATTATTTGCAACCACCACCAGTTCAACCAAAGGAACCTTCTGATTTAGAAAAGCTAGTGGGACAAATGGCCCAACATTCAAATGCTTTTATGGAGGAGACTCGAGCAAACACTAGGAATACACAAGCTTCTATCAAAAATTTGGAGAACCAAATTGGCCAGATAGCGAAACAGGTGGCTGAAAGAACTCCAGGTACATTTCCTAGTAATACAGTCACTAATCCGAAGGATGATTGTTTGGCAATAACTACTAGAAGTGGTAAGGTGTTGACTTCTCCAACAAAGCCTAAGGGGGTCACTCAACCAAAGCCAATCACAAATGTGGAGGCCGATGAAAATGCCAAAGAGCCAGAAGAAGTGGTGATTCCTTCTGAAACTGAAGGACATGTTAAAAAAAATGAAGAAGAAGAGCCACAAATTATTGCTGCTGACAACAAGAAATTTGAACTGAATCCTGAATATGTTAGGGCTATGGCACCTTATCCAGAACGATTCAAGAAAGATGTTCAAAAGCAGCAATATTCAAGATTTCTTGATATTTTCAAGAAATTACATGTGAACATACCATTTGCTGAAGCTTTGTCTAACATGCCCAACTATGCCAAGTTCATGAAAGATTTGTTGTCAAGAAAACATAAGCTGCAAGAGTGCCAGACAGTGACACTCACTGAAGAGTGTAGTGCTATCATACAAAAGAAGTTTCCACCCAAACTAAGTGATCCAGGAAGCTTCAATATTCAAATTGCTATTGGTAACACTGATGTTGGCAGAGCATTATGTGATCTTGGGGCAAGTATTAACCTGATGCCTTTATCAGTTTGCAAATCTCTGGGAATTACTGAGTTAAAACCCACTATGGTTTCTTTGCAACTTGCCGATAGATCTTTGAGGAGACCAAGTGGTGTTATTGAAGATGTTCTTGTTAAAGTGGATAAGTTCATTTTCCCAGCTGATTTTGTGGTATTAGACATGGAAGAGGGTACTGAAATGCCCTTATTATTGGGAAGACCTTTCTTGGCCACTGCTCGAGCCATGATTGATGTGGAAAATGGCAGGTTAGAGTTAAGGATGAATGATGAGACCATCACCATCAATGTCTTTGACTCCATGAAACAATCTTCTGATAAGGGCGATTGTTTCCGACTTGATATCATTGAGCAAGTGGTGGAAGAAGAAGTATCTTCTAGTCAACAATCTACTGAACCACCTGTGGGGCAGGAAATGATTCTTTTCAAGGAAGAGAAAAATGAGTTATTTGAAGTCCTTGAAAAGAAAGATTCTGACAAGGAAGATGGTGCCCCAAAGGTTGAGTTGAAGGAACTTCCGGAAACTCTCAAGTATATCTTCTTGGGGGAAGAAGAGACTTACCCTGTTATCATTAGCAAAGGGTTGTCTTCTGAACAAGAAACCAGACTGATTCAAGTGTTGAAAGAGCACAAGACTGCCATAGGGTGGTCAATTTCTGATTTGAAGGGTATTAATCCCTCATTCTGTACACATAAAATTCTAGTGGAGGATGAAATCCGACCAGTAAGGCAACCGCAAAGAAGACTCAATCCAACAATGAAAGAGGTTGTGAGGAAAGAAGTTGTAAAGCTTCTTGATGCTGGTATGATTTACCCAATTTCGGATACTGCTTGGGTAAGCCCAGTGCAGACTGTTCCGAAAAAGGGAGGTATCACCGTAGTTCATAATGAGAAAAATGAACTTATTCCAACTAGAACTATTACTGGTTGGAGAATGTGTGTGGACTACCGAAGGTTAAATGCTGCAACAAGGAAAGATCACTTTCCACTTCCTTTTGTTGATCAAATGTTGGAAAGATTGGCAGGTTACAACTACTATTGTTTCTTGGACGGATATTCTGGGTACAACCAAATCCCAGTAGCACCAGAAGACCAAGAGAAAACAGCTTTCACTTGCCCTTTTGGAGTCTTTGCTTATAGACGGATGCCATTCGGTCTATGTAATGCACCTGCCACATTTCAAAGGTGCATGCTCTCCATTTTTTCTGATATGGTGGAGAAAATCCTTGAGGTATTTATGGATGATTTCTCTGTTTTTGGCTCTTGTTTTGATATATGCTTGTTAAATTTAACCCATGTGTTAAAAAGATGCCAAAACACAAATCTTGTACTTAACTGGGAGAAATGTCATTTTATGGTACAGGAGGGAATTGTCCTAGGACATAAAATATCTAAAAAAGGGATTGAGGTAGATGAGGCTAAATTGATGTTAATTGAGAAATTGCCTCCTCCTAATAATGTGACGGGTATTAGGAGTTTTCTAGGACATGCTGGGTTTTATAGGAGATTCATAAAAGATTTTTCTAAAATTGCTAAACCTTTAAGCCAACTTTTAGAAAAAGATTCTGAGTTTCAATTTAATGATGCATGCCTTGAAGCTTTTAATCTGTTGAAAGAAAAGCTCACTACAGCTCCCATTCTAGTAGCTCCTGACTGGAATTTACCTTTTGAGCTCATGTGTGATGCTAGTGCCTATGCAATAGGTGCTGTCCTTGGCCAACGGAAGAATAAATTGTTACATGTTATATATTATGCTAGCAAAATTTTAAATGAGGCACAAGTAAATTATGCCACCACTGAAAAAGAAATGCTAGCAGTAGTATATGCATTAGACAAATTTAGATCTTATCTGTTGGGTTCCAAGGTGATAGTGTTTACTGACCACTCTGCTATCAAGTATTTAATGAATAAGCAGGATGCAAAGCCTCGTTTGCTCAGGTGGATGCTCTTATTACAAGAGTTTGACTTGGAGATTCGAGATAAGGCTGGAGTGGAGAACAAAGTGGCAGATCATTTGTCACGAATTCAGGAAAAAGAATTACAGGATGGTCCCGAGAAAGAAATAAATGATCATTTTCCTGATGAAAAAGTAATGGCTATATTCCTACCTCCTTGGTTTGCAGATATTGCCAATTACAAAGTGATAAAAGAACTGCCACCCAACCTTACCAGACAACAACAGAAGAAGTTCCTTAGAGATGCAAGGAGATTTTATTGGGATGATCCTTACTTGTACTTCCAGTGTGCTGATGGAATTATAAGAAGGTGTGTGCCAGAATTTGAAGTTCATGAGATCCTGTGGCACTGCCATGCGTCAGATTATGGAGGACACTTTGGAGGTAATCGGACCGCTCAAAAAGTTCTGCAGAGCGGTTATTATTGGCCTTCTATATTCAAGGATGCAAGGGACTATGTGGAAAAATGTGATAAATGCCAAAGAGCTGGAAACATTTCTCGTAAGAATGAAATGCCTCTAAACAGCATATTAGAGGTAGAATTATTTGATGTGTGGGGGATAGATTTTATGGGACCATTTCCTTCATCCTTCTCCAACCAATACATCCTTGTTGCAGTTGATTATGTCTCCAAGTGGGTTGAGGCTGTTGCTCTTCCCACTAATGATGCTAAGGTGGTTATGAACTTCTTGAGAAAGAACATATTCACCAGGTTTGGTGTACCTAGGGCCATAATAAGTGATGGAGGCACTCATTTTTGTAACAAGCAGTTTGATAACTTGTTGGCTAAATATGGTGTTAAACATAAGGTTGCTACACCTTATCATCCACAGACAAGTGGCCAAGTAGAGGTTTCTAACAGGGAACTAAAGAGGATTCTAGAGAAGACTGTTGGGAATTCTTTGAAGGATTGGTCTAAGAGGTTGGATGATGCACTATGGGCGTACAGGACTGCTTTTAAGACTCCTATTGGTATGTCCCCTTATCAATTGGTATTTGGAAAATCTTGTCATTTACCTGTAGAGTTGGAACATAAAGCTTTTTGGGCAATCAAATTCCTAAATTTTGACCCAACAAAAGCTTTTGAAAAAAGGCAGATTCAGTTAAATGAGCTTGATGAGTTCAGGAACTCTGCATATGAGAGTGCCAGAATTTACAAGGAGAAAACCAAAAAGTGGCATGATAATAAAATTACTCACAAGGAGTTTGCTCCTGGCCAACAAGTTTTGCTGTATAATTCTCGCTTGAGGTTGTTTCCAGGAAAATTAAAATCAAGATGGTCGGGTCCTTATGTGGTGAAAACAGTTTTTCCTTATGGTACAATAGAAATATCACCATTGAATGAAGATAGACCTTTCAAGGTAAATGGTTCGCGGTTAAAATTCTATCATGAAGGAATTGTCTCACACGATACCGTGACTCAATACCTCAACTCTGTTGGCACGTGAAGAGGTAACCGTCAGGCTCGTGACGTTAAACACGCGCTTATTGGGAGGCAACCCAATAAAATAAAATAAAAAAAAAAAAAAAATTGTCGGTGTACACCACCGACACATCCCCTTTATAACTCCCCCTCCCCTTATTTCTAAATCCCACACTATCTCTTCTATACCTTCCCCCTTCCCCCTTCGTAACTTTTTCTTTTCTTTTGTTTCATTTCCCACACCAAACACATAGTTCATATCATTCATGGCACCAAAGGTATGTTTCCTTATCTTCTTATATTTGTATAGTTGGTTTTCTATGTGAATATGATTTACTGGTTTTACTGAAGATCAAGCGGCACAAGGCCGCCACCGGACTGCGAAAGGCGGCGGCAGGCCGCGTAGGCCGCGCAAGGCGGCGCGCACCCGCGCCTGCGGCGCCGGACCGCGCAAGGCGGAGCGCACCCGCGCCAGCGGCGCAAGGCCGCGCCAGCGGCGCTAGGCCGCGCCAGCGGCGCCCTTCTGCGCATGCGGCGCTCAACGGCGCTGTGGCGCCAGGTTGCGCAAAAAAAAAAAAAAAAAAAAAAATTTGTGTTATATTATCTGAGATTAAATCTGGGAATGGTATGTGCAGGGTGTGGCCAGAAATATTTGCAATATTTATACCATCTGCATGCATATTTATTAACTGATTTGATTTGAGATAAATCTGGGAATTATCTGTATTATGGCTGTATTTCTGATTTTCAGACTTTTAAGGGTAAGGAACCAGCAGCTGCTAGTAAAAAAAGAGAAAAATTTCTACTCTGGATGAAAGCAGATTTCTGCACATGGAAGCTCAGAAGAGATTCTACGATTCATATGCAGACAAAGGTTTTATTCCAGAAAGACGTATTTCTCTGGATCTACCTCATGACAATCCCATTATGAGAACTATCCAAAGGAGGAAATGGGAGAAGCTGGTAGATTACGCTGAACTAGCCCCCAGCTCAATTGTGAAGGAGTTCTATGCAAATGCTGATTTGGAGGAATTACACAGAACCAGGACTTCTTGGGTAAGGGGAGTTGCAGTTCCCTTTGATTCAGCTACCATTGAGGCATTCCTGCAAACAAGTTTCCACTCTTCTACAACTTGCGATTATGTTAATCTTTATAATCGCATGTTGCCTATTATGGGACGCAGGCAATATCCGGAGGAATTTCCTCAACTAACTGAGACGGTGCGGCTAAGGATAACTCAACCATTCTCCGAATGGGAAAATAAATACTGGGGGAATTCCAGAAAAGTTACGCATGTCACACCTGACTGGTGAATGCCGTTTCTGGCATTGTTTTGTGAATGCTAACATCTTGCCTTCCTCTAATCTATCAGATGTGAATATTGAGAGGGCATCTCTCTTATATATACTTATTGGGGAAGAAAGATTGCATATTTCTGCTGCCCTATCTGATAGAATTTGCCATATGATAAAAAGGAGTAGGCAAAAAGAGCGTCTGGGTTTGGCTTCCCTCATTTCAAATTTGTGTATTCGGGCCGGTGTGCTTATTCTGAGACGAGGAGTTTGATATTAGACCTGCATCTACATTGACTCTGGACACATACATAGATCACTATGATAAATCTGAGGTTGATTTCAGAAGTAGAGGCCGCAAAGCTGGTAGGCTCCCTCTCCACGTGTTCCACATATGGCTATTATACCAAGGGTACCTGTGTCGGATGCTTCAGAAGCACACTATGCTCATACGACTCCAGTTACTACACAAGGGCCTCCTCCTCCTGCTTATGATTTTTATGAGATGCAACAACAGCTTTCACAGATGTTTATTCAGAATCAGCAGCAGTTCAAGCGTATCTCTATTCAGACGAGAAACTTCTTATGCAGGGAGAGTATTTTCAGCAATTCCTGGAAGCATGCATATCCTCAGTTGCCACCGGAAACATTCCGACCGGTGTAACAAATACCTAACTGAGCCGAAGCAAATGTTAACATAACAACATAC
>JAVKPL010002780.1:0-103556 GCA_032173675.1 Gastrolobium villosum
CAATCTCACGGACGTATAGTTTGGCCAACTGCTCTGTAGTGAAGCTCACCTTCACTGGAATAAAATGGGCAGACTTGGTCAATCTGTCCACTATGACCCAGATAGAATCACAACCAGCCTGAGTTCTAGGCAAACCCACAACGAAGTCCATGGAAATGCTCTCCCATTTCCACTCTGGAATCTCAAGAGGTTGAAGTTTACCAGACGGCTTCTGGTGCTCTATCTTCACTTTCTGACAGATCAAACACTTGGACACGAAAACAGCAACATCCTTCTTCATGCCCGGCCACCAGAAGCTCTTCTTCAGATCTTGATACATCTTTGTAGCACCAGGATGGATAGAAAACTGGCCCTTATGGCCTTCTGCCATAACCTCGTCAGTCAACGGACCTCGAGGAACCACAATCCTCTGCTGAAACATCAGAAGTCCATCCTCATTCCAAGACACACCGTCTTGGTTCTTCACATAGTCCAGGCACTCTCTCTGAACTTGCGCCTCTTTGATCTTTTCCAACAGCTCGTTCACAACGTTTGCTGTCTCCAACTCGAAAAGTGCACTCTCGCACGGAGTGGTCACTGCCAACTTCCGAAACTTCGCAACCACATCAAAGTTACAAGGTAACGTACTATGCAAACTCCCGGATTTCCGGCTTAAAGCATCGGCTACCACATTGGCTTTACCAGGATGGTACTTCAGCTCAAAGTCGTAATCCTTCAGGAATTCCATCCATCTTCTCTGCCTCATGTTCAACTCTTTCTGGTCAAACAGATACTTCAAGCTCTTGTGGTCACTGAACACCACAAACTGCATACCGAACAGATAATGCCTCCAAATCTTGAAAGCAAACACGATCGCAGCCAGCTCCAAATCATGAGTCGGGTAATTCTCCTCATGAGGTTTCAACTGTCTTGAAGCGTAAGCAACCGCTTTACCTTTCTGCATCAGTACAAAGCCTAATCCTTTACCAGAGGCATCGCAGTATAATTCAAATTGTTCCGCAGGATCAGGAAGAACTAACACTGGAGCAGTAGTCAGTCTCTCCTTCAACTCCTGGAAACACTCCTCACACTCATGTGTCCACACGAATGGAGTCTCCTTTCGGGTAAGGCGAGTCATTGGTAGCACCATCTTGGAGAATCCTTCTATGAACCTCCTATAGTAGCCTGCCAAACCCAGGAAGCTTCTCACTTCCGTAACCGTCTTAGGCCTCTCCCAGTCCATCACGGCCTCAATCTTGTTAGGATCAACTGCAACTCCATTAGCAGAAATCACATGACCCAGAAATTTCACCGCCTTGAGCCAAAACTCGCATTTCGACGGCTTCGCATAGAGCTTTTTCTCTTTTAGCACTTGCATCACAATCTTCAAGTGCTCAGAATGCTCCTCCTCCGTCTTGGAGTAAATCAAGATGTCGTCAATGAAGACGATCACAAACTGATCCAGGTACGGCTGGAAGATCCTGTTCATGTAGTCCATGAACACTGCGGGTGCATTTGTGAGTCCAAACGGAATCACCAAGTACTCGTAGTGCCCGTACCTTGAGCGAAATGCTGTCTTTGGGACATCCTCCGGCTTTACCCGTATCTGATGATATCCGGACCGGAGATCAATCTTGGAATACACACAAGCACCCCTGAGCTGATCCAACAAATTATCAATGTGTGGAAGAGGATACTTGTTCTTGATTGTCACCTTGTTCAACTGTCTGTAGTCGGTGCACAATCGCATGGTCCCATCTTTCTTTTTGACAAAAATGACCGGTGCTCCCCAGGGAGACACACTTGGCCGAATAAAATCTTTCGCTGAAAGCTCCTCAATGTGCTTCTTCAGCTCCGCCAACTCTGGTGGCGACATCCGGTATGGAGCCAACGATATAGGCCCCACACCAGGCAATAAGTCTATGGAGAACTCTATCTCCCTCTGCGGTGGAAACTCAGGAATCTCCTCGGGAAACACCTCGAGGAATTCCCTCACCACAGGAATGCCAGTGAGATCCTCCTGTGTCCCACTCACCAAACCTCCCAACATGACATAGCCAAATGCCCCTGCTCTCAAGGCCCTCCTCGCCTGCAGGACTGAAATGAACGGTGAGGAACTGGCTGTGGACCCACCCGGAGACATCACCACTTTCTTGGCACAGCAGTCAATCAACGCACAGTTTCTGGACAACCAATCCATGCCCAGAATAATCTCAAGGTTGGCCATCGGCAATCCTATCAGATCTACCGAGAAGTCACGGCCATCCCACTGAAACGCTACATCGCGATGAAAAGTGGAGGTCAAACATTTTTCTCCGGTGGCGGTGGTCACCCGCATCGGTGGAGAAAGCACATCACTGGGCAACTCAAGCCCCACAGCAATAGGGGTAGCAACAAAAGAGTGCGTTGCCCCGGAATCAAACAAAACATCAACAGTTGATCCACCAATGGTAACAGTACCTCTGACCAGGTTCGGAGCTCTATCCGACTGTTGACGATCCAACGTATACACACGCCCAGTAGTAGGTGGCACGGCTGGTGCCCCAGTAGGAACCATCTGCAACGGCACAGCCTGCATTGCAGCAACTCTCGCCGTCGGGCAATCTCTGGAGTAGTGGCCCTCCTTGCCACACTGGAAGCATATCAACTGTCCGATAGAGCACGGCCCAAAATGTGACTTCCCGCATCCTGAACATCTGGGAGCAGGAGGTCTAGCTGTGTTCCCCTGAGCAGCAGTCTTTCTGAACTGATTTGGCGCTTGCTTAGCCGCCAACGGTTTTCCCTTGCCCTTGTTGGCAAAATTCTTGTTCTTCCAGGGAGTAGAACCACCAGCGCTCTGCGGCACCTCAACCTTGGCCCTCTTGGCCTGACTCGCACGGCAGTAGTCCTCGATGTCGCGGCACTGCTGCACCAACGCTCCGAAGTCTCTCGAAGCAGAACCAGCGAGATGTCCAGCAATGTCCTCATTAAGTCCCCTCCGGAACTTGGCTGCAAGAAAAACGGGAGTCGGTCTCGCCATGCGGAAATGAGAGAACTTGACCAGCTCATTAAACTTGGCCAGGTACTCGTCGACAGACAACGAGCCCTGTACCAATCGGTCAAACTCTCCCTGCTTCCTCTCCTGAGAGTCGTAAGGAAAATACTGGCCCAGAAAGCTCTCCTTGAAGAATGGCCACGTCATCACATGGCCCTGCATCTCGTAGACCTGAGAAAGATTGGTCCACCACTCATGGGCCTCGCCCTCCAGCATGTAAGTGGCGAACAACAGCTTCTGCGGATCCGTGCACTGCATGATCCGGAAAATCTTATCCAGCGCCTGTAGCCATCTGGCAGCAACAATGGGATCATAAGATCCGTCGAAGGTAGGTGGCTTATGCTTGCGGAAAGCATTCAGCCGGCGATCGATCTCGTCACGATCCTCAGCAAGTACGGGGATAGTCTGCATAGCCCCCGTCAAGTGACTACCCTCACCCATCTGGCTCTGGGTGTCCTCCTGTTGACTAGGCGGAGGTGGAGGCGGTGGCGGCGGTGGAGGTGGTGGAGGACCCTGGCCCGCAGCAGGACCAGCCCTCAACTCCTCCAACATGACCCTCATCATAGTCATGTTGGCCATCCGGTTCTCCTCCAGAACCTCTGCCGTGGTTTGCCGGTTCGCATCTCGAATAGCGTCCAGCATCGCCCGGTTCGCCAGCCTCGTGGCTTCCTGGTCGGCTAGTCGGGCCGCCTGCATCTCAGCTAATGCAGCCAGGACAGGATCCGTCTGATCCTCGCTCGTACTCGTGTTCCTCCTTGGCGGCACCATGACTCTGCACAAGTTACACAAAGAATGAGTTGATCAGGACCACGCCATGTGGTCACATATGCATTATCATAACGCACACCAGTCAGAGTGAACACAAAGTAGACACGCAACGACACATCCTAAGTTATTGCAATACATACAGGCTTTTCCCTAGAAAGTGCTCTGATACCATAAAATGTAACAGCCCGTGTTAACCCGAATTGTTAACACACTATCGTATTAAGCCATGCTTAATTAAAATGCGGAATAACTTTTTCTTTAATTCAATTATGACGTCATTAACTTAACCAACTTGATTACTTAATCATTTACATAAAAATACTGCCTGTGTGTAAATTGCAAGACATCTAACTGAATACCTCGTACATAAATATAAGTGAGTATCTAAAGCCACAGGTCTACACAAGTAGTCTGGGTCAAAATCCTGATACTTTAATTACAACATTCAATTCAAAGACAATAGTCAAACCATGTGGCATGGACAAACCCCATGCTCACCAAATAAGGCAACAATGCCCAATATCAGTCATAACATAAACTTAACATAAATAACGCAGAAAACATAACAGCAGTCAAATAAACAGCAATCCACAACCAGCACGTCAGCATGTCATAAATATCAACTCAGCTCTGGCCTCCTGCCACCTGAGCCCTCAACATTACCTGATCCTGAAATAAGCGTCCCCAAACGTGGGGTGAGATCTCTAACAAGAAATCTCAGTAAGACAAGGGGTCCTCAAAGAGTCTCCACCCCAAGCTCACTTACATGTGTAATATAAGTTCTAAAAACAGTATTACAATATAAGTTCTAAAATCATGCGATGCAGCAATTAATCATGTCATGTGTGCTTTCAAATCTACTGGCCAGAGAAATGTAGGAATACGTCTATGCCTACATGAGTACATGGATACTACCTGCACCTCACCCACAGCTTCTCCATCTTGTATGTACTACATACTCAGGATTGCCATCTAGGTGGACACCACATGCATATCATAAAAGCTCATTACATATAAACAGCTCAACAGCATTTCCAAAATAATAAAGCATGTAACACAGCATGCATAAACCCATCCCCATGGGACATGGTGGAACATCAAAATGGCTAAACCGAGGACACGAAAGCTTACCTTGCAAGCTAGCTATCCAAGCCAAGAGTCCAACCACTCACAAGTCCACAAACAGCAGTATCACAATCTGATATGGACCATTAACAAGTCAATATTAATGCATCACAAGCATACAACTTAAAGACTACGCCTTTCCTTTACGTTTTACGTCTTAAGGCTTCCAACAAAGCCATAAGCCCTTAATCATGTGATTCTGACTTAGTTCATTAATTACAGAAGTTCAACTTCCTTAAACTTGGGTCCACACACACCCAATAGCTTACTGTTCATACAGTACAGCTACTGTCTGCGCAGAACCCAGGATATCCGGATATCAGAAGGGGCATATCCGGATATGCCATATCCGGATACCACACTGGACATATCCGGATATGTCATATCCGGATATCCAGATCCCATATCCGGATATCAATATCCGGATACCATATCCGGATACTGATATCCGGATATCTGTTCGACAAATATCCGGATATCTCACGACAGAATGCAGTTTCTGCATTTCGTGAATATCCAACCCAAAGATCCCACTTTTAACACATGTACACGTTAAAGCATGCATCTTTAGTTCATTTTAGGTTCATATACCTTATACCCTCTTGTTTACTCATTAAACATGGCCAAGACATCAACTTTAAGCATTAAAACTTAAGATCAAAGGTGAGGGAACTTACCAAAGCTCAAAACAGAGCAAGGTGTGCTCTTGGAGCCCTCCCAAGACACTTCAAACTCAGCCTAAGTAGGAGCACGAAAATGGCACACCAAGATGGGTTCTTGCACCACAAGGTGGCACTTTGAAGCTCACAATGACTACCACAAGGTAGCCATCACTAAAGCTCCAAACTCAGCTCACTAACTACCCCTCAACTCAGAAAAACAAGGCTCACCACACACAATATGCACACAAGCACTCTCCAATGCCCACACTCAAGTGTTTACTTGATCAAGAAGAGAAACAATGATCAAAGGAGGTGACTTTGGTGAGAAAAGGATGAAGAAATGAAGAACAAGGGGGCTGGTCACAATGGCTGCAGAAAACTCACGTAAGAGTTGTGTATGGCCTAGGGTTTTGTGCCCTTAATGGGTCTATATATAGGCAAAGCCACTAATCGCGCAGTATTAGCCTTAATAGCAAAGTAAAAGATCTTGATCCCAAACTTCGGATTCTAGACCTAGACATTTTTCTAAGATTTTTCATATTTTTATTTTATTTTTCGGAGCACCTTTCCGGTACGCGCTTTTCCATAGCCAGTATCAGTTCTGGCATCAGATTACGTCATTTTAACTTGAAACTTGTTTTACAAGTCCTACATAATATTCTAGTAATTATCATGCATTCGTTATAATTTTCCGGGATACTTTTCCGGTACGCATTTATACCGAGTAGCAGAACCGGTATCTGCGCTTTTCTTCCGAAAAGTGACTTTCAACATTCTTACCCACTAATTGTAATTATTAAAGCCTCATAATAATTATTAGGGTCAATTATGGAATTATTTCCTAATTATCATAATTAATTCGCTAATTACCTTAATTAGCGGTGCGAGTTCTTACAGTGAACAACTAGTTGTTTAGAAAAGGGTTGCATACCCCAATGTTGAAATGTCTGAATTCCAAGGACTTTGAATACGTCTTGTCAGAAATTCACGAAGGAATTAATGGCCATCATATGGGTGGCAAAGCTCTGGCAAGGAAAGCTCTCCGAGCTGGTTACTATTGGCCAACTATGGAAGCAGATTCTAAAGAACACGTGAAGAAATGCGACAGTTGCCAAAAACATGCTAAACACATTCTCTCACCGCCAGAAGAAATGAAATACATCTCGGCTCCATGGCCCTTCTTTATATGGGGAATGGATCTACTGGGACCTTTCAAAGCGGCCGAAGGACAATTAAAATGTCTAATTGTGGCGGTGGATTACTTCACAAAATGGATAGAAGCAGAGCCAGTTGCCACTATCACCTCAGCAAGGGTGCAAATTTTTTTTTAGAAAAACATCGTTTCCAGATTTGGAATACCAGCCGAAGTGATTACAAACCATGGATCTCAATTCGTCGACAAAAGATTCCAATAATTGATGAAAGACTTCCATATTATCCATCGTTTCACTTCTGTGGAACACCCACAATCAAATGGACAAGCTGAGGCAGCAAACAAAGTAATTGTGGACGGCCTCCGGAAACGAATGGCAGACGCTAAGGGAAGTTGGGTTCAGCAGCTACTTTTTGTCCTTTGGGGATATAGAACAAGTACTCAAACATCAATAGGGGAAACCCCTTTCCGGCTAACATATGGCTGTGAGGCTATGATTCCAGTGGAAGTCGGTGAAACTTCTTGGAGACGAATGAATAACATGACACAAGGCGAACAACAGAACAGTCAGTTGCTCACTACCGAGTTGGATCTCATAGAGGAAACTCGGGTGCTAGCTCATTGCCGAGACATGATGGCTAAACAACAAATGGCGGCCAGGCACAACAAGAAGGTGCGACCAAGAACTTTCGAGATCAACGTTTTGGTGCACAGAAGAGCAGATATTGGAAACCAGAATGCACGCGAAGGAAAATTGGCTGCAAATTGGGAAATGGCTATACCGGGTTCAACACAAACTTGGAAAATGAGCTTATGTCCTGGAAACGATAGAAGGCAAGCCAATTAAGAGGACATGGAATGCGGACAAGTTAAAGATGTATTACAGCTAAAGTCAAGCCAATTTCTTAGATGAAGTTATCCTCTATTAGGGACTTTATTAAAAAGCCAAATATGCTGGCAATATTCATGTAATAGTCGAACTGATATGAATAAATGAGGAATTATTTCTTATAAAAGATTTGTTCTTATTTATTATTAGTATCGTATACAAACTAAGGTATAAGATGCAATCGGCCATAATGACCCTGATCAGGTCGAAATGCCCATTATTTTTGGTTTCACAACCAAAGAGGAGGGGCAGGTACCATGATTGCCTTTACCTTGGACAACTTTATAAACAGTTACGTCCGAAATGACAAGCGTTTTATATGCAGGCTTAAATAACTAAGTCAAACAAATATGCTTTATGAATAATGGCAAAATTAGAATCCGTCTAAATGCTTTGACCTCGGCCAGGTCATATAAACCAAACTCATATAACGTGAGGGTTTTCGAAATGCATCCATCATCAAAACCTTGGTTAAAAATAACATGTTATAGCAAAGTGAAAACCGGAAATAAGCCGACAATATTCGTTACATATCAAAAAGGCTCTTAAGGCCCTAAACAAAATACTCAAAAAAAATTCAAGGAGCAGAAGGTGGACGAGTGTTAGCCTCCTCGCCTTTCTCCACTACGACCTTATCTCCACCCTCTGTTCGTGTAGCTGAGTCTCACGGCGAAGATTATGGAGGACAACCAATGATGGCACCTTTACTCACATAAGCCTGAGGGTGTATCCCGTGGGTATTAAGTTGAAGATCCGGATTCACAATTTGGAGCTGGCTAAGAGCGTTGTTGAAAGAACCCGTTATCGCTTTTTCCAGCTCACTTCGGTAGGCTTACACAGTAGCTTCGGTCTCCTCCAATTTTGCTTCAATCCCTTCAAATGACAGCTTAAACTCTGTCACGAATTTATGATTAAAATCATGCATAGATTTGAGATCTTTATATTCCTTTTGAAGCTTAGCAAGGGCCTCCCTAGTCGTTGAAAGATCTTGCACCACCTTGTCCTTCTCCTCCTTCACCAAATTTAATTCGGCTAAAACCTTGGCTTTCTCTCCCTGACAAGCCGTCAAATCATTGAAGGTAAGAAGGTAGTCATTTTTCAAAGACAACAGAGGTTTCACCATAGTCGACATTTTCATACAACCTACCTCCATCTCCTCCAATTCCTTGATCTGCATTGCAGTAAAAGAAGATGAGTTGAAAAAGATTTCAGGGGGGCAGACAACATCCCGAAGAGGGTTAGTTATCCCTGACTTCCAAAGAACATGCTTGGAAATACCAAAAGATGGTGGACGCATAATAACGGTTGGAATCGTTGGAGGAGCAATCGGGTTGCCCTTATCCGGCTTCCCCTTCGTCTTATCACCAACTACTTTTGTTTTTTCAAAAGAAGGCTTTTTGGATTGTTCGTCTGAAACCTTCCACTTTTTACTAGGGGGATCCACCAATTTTCCGGCGGCACCCCGACTCAAAACTGATCACCAGCTGGGTTGATCATCCTTTTTACCTTGCTGATCATCTTGAGCTTGACCTGCCATGTTGGGAACTGCAGAGAAAACGCTAATCACGGCCACAAAATATCATAACATGAAACAATTAATGATGCAAGTATAAACATACTCAATTCCACGTCAAGCTCTTCTTGTGATTTATAAATCAATGAGGCAACATTAGCCGGCTTATGAGATTGCAAGTAACTTCCTATGGCAATTGTCGTGTTGATATCAGAAGGACTCAACTCGGACTCCTTAAAGCGATAACTTGCTGGGGGAAATTCGAAATGATCAGACGACCAGCATAGAGGAAAATTTCCTTCTACATCCTCAGTACCACAATTACTAAGGAACCACACATCTTTACTCGAAACAACCTACGACCCGGAACACCACGGATAGTGACCCATCCCTTCCGTTCGGGTGGTTCACGGCCAGTCCGACATGAAACAACTTGGGAAAAATAAAAGAAGACACAAATCGAAGGTGGTAGCGTCAGATATGCACAAAAATGCTCAAATGCTTTAACGAAACCCCATCCATTGGGATGAAGTTGAGTGGGGGATATATGCAGGTGGTTAAGAACTTCTATCTGAAACTCGGTTAAAGGAAATCGAACACCTAGTTGGGTTATTACGTCGCGGTAAAAGAAAAAAGAGCAAGAATCCCCTTCTGCTCCTCCGGAACAAACTGGTTCATCTCCCGCCGGGGGAAAATGTCATAATTCTCTAATTGTCCAACGGGAAGGCTAGCCACGTCATCCGGACTCATCTCGGACGTTGTATTTAGCACTTCATACGTTACCCAGGGAAACCGAGACACTAGGGAAGTAAGGGGAGACTCAAAGCACGACTCGGCAGAACCCGACTCATCTACACCTTCTTCAGGAAAACGTGTCATTAATACCTAAAAATGAAAAACAAGAAAAGGCGATCAGATGAGGATGGATATACCTGAATTAAAAGTGCTATCAGACGAATCACTAGAAGACGATGATGATGACAAATCGAAAATCATAGCTGGCTCATTGGCTAAACCAGATGGAGGGGCAGAACCCGGGATGCTCCCGTGGCGGTAACTAGCCAGTGTTGATTCGGCTAAAGAATCACATCCTTGTTGGATAAGCTAAGAGCTCAAATAAACGCAAGAATAACAAGGAACATCCTCGAAAGGAGGGAGAGAATGACGGGAACCCTGAAGGATGGAACCGGAATAATTTGGGCTTCCAAACGAAGAAGTTAGAGGGCAAATGGTGGATGAAGTACGGGGGTTGGAGGCTACACGACCCCTTCGACCACTTTTCTGCGCTCTTGAACCGCGATATCCGCGAAGCATGGCTTCCTATTTTTCCTCTTCGGTCCTGGGAATTCCCCAAAGCCAAAAGCGGACACCAGAAGGAATGTTTTTCAACAAATCAGAATCTATCTCATTCTTTTCTTTACAACATAAAACTGGAAAGGAAAGTCTTTTTCTTCCCATTTACTTAAGAGAGTTAAAGATACTTGAAGGAAAAATACCACGAATAGTAAAATGTCAGCAACTCTCCAAAAACAGAAAATGGCGGTGAATGGAGAAGAACAAAACAAAGATGACGCAAAACCACATATAAATGCAACTAAGAGAGGCAGAGCACAGCGCAGAAACAAGAAACAAAAAAATGCAAAGGCAATAGAAATACCTGAAGATGAAGAATTTGTGACTTGCAGCAAGATGAAGAACAGAAACCTCAAAATATTGTGAAGGGAAGTAAAAAAAATGATAGTCACAATGAAAGGTTCAAACAATATAGTAATGGATTGCAGGAAGACCAAAGAACAAGGCTATTGCGGTCATTTCATTCCCATTATGTCCATCGTACGTAACAATCGCCACAATCGCGAGTGGAGACTGCAGCAGTTTTAGAATAGCAAAAGTTATAACCGCTCTATCACCTCAAATGGCAATGATTCGACACATAAAATGATGTTATTCATAAATGTGCACGATAAACGAGATTTCACAAGATAGCTGCAGCACGCAAAGGCATATGAGCAACGACGCGTGGCCAAACGCACAGTTGGCAAAG
The DNA here is from genome assembly GCA_032173675.1 of Gastrolobium villosum. NCBI lineage: Eukaryota > Viridiplantae > Streptophyta > Magnoliopsida > Fabales > Fabaceae > Gastrolobium > Gastrolobium villosum. The sequence continues at coordinate 11,168 of JAVKPL010002780.1, forward strand.
CATAAAAGACAAAGAACATGCATTTTCAAAACCGAGTTATAACCCAAGATAATTCGACCCGAGAGCAATTCGGTTACAATAGGAAACCCGACAAATCTACGTGTATTCTATTGAACTCGGGCACATGTGTAACAGCCCGTTGTACATCGGTATTGTTAACATTGATTATGATATTAAGCGCAGTTACAATCACAGTGATTAGATTAATTAAATTACGGGCAAATTTTTCTTTTAACATATTCCTTTTCTTTTACATCAATACATTTTCCGTAATCAATTAAAACCACACTATAATTGTAAATGCAATTTGCGGAATCATAAATTTTTCTAACATCATAAATCCTTCTTTTTATTCAATTCATTTAAACTCACCATCTTACTCTCACAAGTTACCAAGTTGTAGTCCTTTACGTTATCTACGCGTGGTTTCAAACCACGTATCATTTGGAGTTCTACCCATCAAGTTAAGCCCCTTCATTTTAGTCTAGAAAAACCTGAATTTTCAAAATTTACACTGTGGTAATCGATTACCAGTGGGTGGTAATCGATTACCACCTGTCAAAGATGAGGCAGTAGCCAATTTTCTCAATCCTCTGTTCTGGTAATCGATTACCAACTTTGGGTAATCGATTACCTCACATGGTAATCGATTACCAAAGGCCAGTAATCGATTACCAGTGCAGACAGTAGCCAATTTTTCGTCCCCTGTTGCATGGTAATCGATTACCATGCCTTGGGTAATCGATTACTATGCAGCAAAATGACAGATTACAGCATTTTAAACCCCGAAAAGGGGTGTGTAACCCATCCCTAACCCCTTGGTACTCCACATAACACATAATCATGTCCTAATGTAGGCTCTAGGCCCTTCCATCATGCATTTTCCTTAGATTAAACATCATCTACAAAGTCCTCAAATAATGGCCATTTACATACAAATATGGACCATTTTACAACATGAATACCAAGACTTCAAGGCTATGAATGTGGCAATGGACAAGTCCCATGCTCACTCAAAATATACAGTTATCCATGCCATGAATAAGGAAACATAAACAAGACTTAGCATATGACCATGAACACTAACAAAAGCATGGAAATGACATCATGCAATATGTTCATGACCTAAGTCTCAAAATACTAATGGTATGCTATGTGCACTCCATAAACTCCTCCAAAAAGGTCATGCAATCCCAATGCACCGCATGCCAATCCAACGTCCACTATACGGGCTTCTTGCCCGAAGCTCCTCCCGGCTCATAGTGACCTGAAATGTGGTCCCCCAAACACGGGGTGAGATATACGGATATATCTCAGTAAACCAATGGAGCTAGAGGCTCTCTCCACTCCATGGCTCACTAAAATGTATCAAAATGACATAATATGACATGCAAGTAAAACAATATCACCATCCACCTGGTGACACCCAAGAACATCCACTCATGGATTCATGTTCAAGGACTCCATCATATAACTCCCGAGACAGTCCTGGCGCCTCTCCCATGGTTGAGAAGACTCCATGGCAATACCCAACCGGAACTCCTCATGAGCCCTATCCGGCAGACGTCCCCCGCTTGGATCATCCTGATGTCGCTCCCAGAGTCAACACCATGGCATTCCAACTGGCATTCTCCCGTAGGACGAACCCAGCGGATGTCCAAACCAACACACGTCAACTGGCCAGTGACCAAACAATTTTCACACAATACAAGCAATATGCATACAAGCACACAATCACATCATGTCATAACCACATAATCCAACCACAACCTTCCTCTAGGTGTGGTGGAGCACACTAGGGATTAAACCCAAGTTCCAAGAGTTTACCTTAACACGAGCAATCCGTTCCAACGTATGCTCCAATTTAACTTTTCACAATTCCAACCGTGTGAGGCACCCTACAACAATCATCAAATCCAAATTACACCAAAACTCACTTTTCATGAAAATTCCTCAAATTCCTCTAAGTTAAAAAACCTATATTTTTCACCAAAAATTAACATAGCATTTCTAGCTTACAAACATGATTCTAAGGCCTTTTCATCTAATAGCATTTTTCCATTTGGGCTCTCTATCATCACACATCTAAAATCAAAGCTTTGAACACAAATTCATAGGTCTATGAAATCAACCATCAAGAGACCACAAATATACTTACAATGTGTTGTATGATCACCACCAAGGCTTCACTAAACCATTTGAAGATCAAAACTCCAAGAAATCTCCAAGAATCAAAGTGGGTCGAATCTGAGTTTGCCAAAAACGCAGCCAAAGAGATGGATTCAAGGCTTCTAAGTGTTACCAATGGCTTTGGAAGGTTGTTTACGATAGATTTCAACACCAAAATCAAGCGATTCGGTGGAGAAACGAAGAAATGGGAAAATGGTGAAGAAATGGTGGTTTGGTTCTTTCCTCACTGTGTGTGCGCGAGAAGTGGAGAAGAAAAGAGGGAAAGAAGGAAAGAAAAGGAGGTGGGGCCAAGTGACTTCGGTCACACGGGTCCCACACGCGATCTAACTTTAACTCCGATAAAAATTCTGATCACAATTCCTTAATCTAAATATTTTTCCAGTCCATGACATATTTTTCTTTCTCCAAAATAATGATAAAATTTCACACCTATCGGTACACTCACACCACAGTATTTTAACACTAAAAATCACTATTCATCAATTTTTCCCAAATTTGCCTATTCACTCAATTTTCCGCCCTGATTCCATTTCCAACATTACTTTTGTCATTTGAAATCTCTAACTCAGTATTTTTGCCTCACAACACACGGTTGGCAAATTACCATTTTGCCCTTTTTGCCCATTTTGGCCATAATCCTTGGATTTTCACTAATCCACCAACTTTCAATTCACAATATAATATAAAAATTCACATTTAAACATATGAGGTGTTATATTCACCCCACCTTTTTGAAATTTTGTCCGCAAAATTAAATCATACCTGCTTGCTAACTCAGGATACAGCCGGAGAATCTCGTCCTCCCGCTCCCAAGTAGCCTCCTCAGGTGTGCGGCCTTCCCGCTGAATCTTCAGCATGGGAATCACTTTACTTCTCAATCGCTTTTCACTGCGATCCAATACTGCAATAGGACCAATGGGAGTCTTCAAGTTCTCCCTGATTTCAATATCATCCGGCATCACAACATGTGACTCATCCGGAACATAACGTCGCAACTGCGACACATGAAAAACATCATGTAAATTAGATAACTGCGGGGGTAAGGCAAGCTGATAGGCCATCAATCCTATTCTTTTCATAATCTGATACGGCCCGATGAACCGTGGACTCAGCTTCCTCACACCCAACGCACGGCCAACACCCGTGACCGGCGACAAACGTACGAAAACATGGTCGCCTTCCTCAAATTCCAGCGGTCTATGCTTATGGTCATAATAGCTTTTCTGCCGGTTCTGTGCTTGTTTCAATTTTTCTCTGATCATTTCAATTTGCACTGTTGTTTCCTGCACAAAATCCGGACCAAATCTTTCTTTATCGCCTACCTCAGTCCAACAAGTGGGCGTAAGACACCTCCTGCCATACAAAACCTCATATGGTGCCATACCCAGACTGGAATGAAAACTGTTATTATAAGAAAACTCCACCAGTGGTAAGTACTTATCCCAAGCATTACCCTGTTCCAATGTACAAGCTCTCAACATATCCTCAAGTGTCTGTATGGTCCTCTCAGTCTGACCATCAGTCTGCGGGTGATAAGCAGTGCTCAGTCGAAGCTGAGTGCCAAAAGCCTGCTGTAAAGCTCCCCAAAAGCGTGAAGTAAACTTTGGGTCCCGATCACTCACAATGCTAATCGGTATCCCATGGAGTCTAACAATCTCCTTTACGTACAGTGTAGCCAACTTCTCTGTGGTATAATCCACTCGTACTGGTAGAAAATGTGCAGACTTCGTAAGTCGGTCCACAATAACCCAAATTGAATCATAACCAGCTTGAGTTCGCGGCAATCCCACAACAAAATCCATTGAAATACTCTCTCATTTCCATTCAGGTATATCCAGCGGCTGAAGTAATCCAGCAGGTTTCTGATGCTCTATTTTCACTTTCTGACACACCAAGCACTTAGATACGTACTCGGCAACATCCCTTTTCATCCCAGGCCACCAGAACTTAACTTTCAAATCTTGGTACATTTTTGTGGCACCTGGGTGGATAGCATATTGACCCTTATGGGCCTCAGTCATAACTTCCTCTGCAAGTTCCTTGGGCACAACAATCCTTCCCTGATATAATAATAGCCCCTGTTCATTAACAGATATGCCACTTTGGCCTTTCAAATACCTTATACTTTCATTTCTGATTTGAGTCTCCTTAATCTTCTCGTGCAACTCGTTTTCAATCCGAGTCAACTCCATATCACACATTCTTCCTGCAAAGAAATCCGTTATTTTCATATCACGGAATTGCTCAATCACTTCATTGTCCCACATCATCATATGAGACAAATTAACAGACTTCCTACTCAATGCATCTGCCACAACATTAGCCTTTCCCGGGTGGTATTTCAGCTCAAAATCATAATCTTTCAAAAATTCAACCCATCTACGCTGTCTCATATTCAGCTCCTTCTGATCAAATAAATATTTCAAGCTTTTATGGTCGCTGAACACAGCAAACTTCATCCCATACAGAAAGTGCCTCCAAATTTTCAAGGCAAACACAATAGCAGCCAATTCTAAATCATGCGTCGGATAATTTTCTTCATGCGGCCTTAACTGCCTAGACGCATATGCAATCACTTTCCCTTCTTGCATCAGCACGCTCCCTAAACCTTTCTTAGAAGCATCACAATATAATACAAACTCACCCTCCGAATCAGGTAGAGTCAACACCGGAGCAGTAGTCAATTTCTCTTTAAGTAGCAGAAAACAGTCCTCACATTCCTGGGTCCACACAAAAGGAGTATCCTTTCGTGTCAATCGGGTCAACGGTAGAACCATTGCAGAAAACCCCTGTATAAACCGGCGATAATAGCCAGCAAGCCCCAGAAAACTTCTAATCTCAGTCATAGTCTTAGGTCGTTCCCAGTCACTCACTGCTTCAATCTTGCTTGGATCCACTGCAACACCACTTGCAGAAATAACATGACCCAAAAATTGCACCTCAGACAACCAGAATTCACACTTAGACGGTTTAGCATATAACTTCTTATCTTTTAACACCTGCAACACAGTCCTCAAATGGTCGACATGCTCCTCCTTACTCTTAGAGTAGATCAAAATGTCATCAATAAAAACAATTACAAATTGGTCCAAAAACGGTTTGAAAATGCGGTTCATATAGTCCATGAACACCGCCGGGGCATTAGTAAGCCCGAAAGGAATCACTTGATATTCAAAATGTCCATATCTGGATCGGAAAGCTGTTTTAGGTACATCCTCCGGTTTAATCCGAATCTGGTGATATCCGGACCGGAGATCAATCTTAGAAAATACACAGGCACCCCTCAACTGATCTAATAAATCATCAATACGCGGTAATGGGTACCGGTTCTTAATAGTCACTTTATTCAGCTGTCGGTAGTCAGTGCATAATCTCATGCTACCATCCTTTTTCTTTACAAATATCACCGGTGCTCCCCACGGAGACACACTCGGCCTAATAAAATTCTTCGCAGACAATTCTTCAATGTGTTTCTTCAACTCAGCCAACTCAAGTGGCGACATCCGGTATGGAGCCAAGGAGATCGGCCCCACACCAGGCAATAAGTCAATCGAGAATTCAATCTCTCTCTCAGGCGGGAATTCTGGTATCTCATCCGGAAATACATCCTCGAACTCATTTACAACTGGAATAGCAGAAATCTCCTCCTTTTTGTCACCTACCAATCCGCCCAACAGAACATAACCCAAATCTCCAGCCTTCAAGGCTTTCACAGTTTGACTGACAGACAAATATAAAGACGGACAAACAGACGGCCTCTCGTGAGATAGCAACAACCTCTTTCCGCAGCAATCAATCATTGCGCAGTTCCGAGACAACCAATCCATCCCCAAAATCAAATTGACAGAGGCCAGGGGTAAGATAATTAAATCAATGGTATAACCCCTGCCTAAATAAGTGAACTTCACATCTTCACAAATCCAAGACGACTCACTAACCTCTCCTGTAGCGGTAGTAATACGCATCGGAGGAACCATCCGTGTTACCTTTAAGTCCAGCGCCTTAGCCACATAGTCCGCCACAAATGAATGTGTTGCTCCCGAATCAAACAACACAGATAAATCAACATTAGATAGAAAAATTATACCTTTAACCAAATTCGGAGCCTTTTCAGTACGTTGCGCATTTGTAGTATAAACTCGTCCCACAGTAGGAACAACAGCAATAGGAGTAGCAGTAGTAGTAGCTGGCTGCAAGGCCTGCAGATTCGCAGCCTGCCCCGAAGAAGATGGACAATTTCTGGCAAAGTGGCCATTCCGACCACATTTATAACAAGCCGACGGATCAGCACCACACACACCTTTGTGGTATTTACCACACTTCCCACATTGTGGGGTAGGATATCTGTTCGCAGCACCACCACCACCAGTATTTCCACCCCTCTTGAACTGACCAGGAGGCTGCCTCACATGCAACCCCCTACCTTTATTATTATTGAAACCTCCTCTGTTAGTATTACCAGAAGGACCAGGTGTCCTCTTAACATCTTGCTCTTTTGTCGAATCAGATTTCGGATACCTTCCATAAACAGTCTCGACCCTTTTGCACTGGGTCACTAAATCAGCAAAGTTCCTCACCGCAGTATTAGACATCCTCTTTGCAATCTTCTCACTCAGCCCTCTTTGAAATTTAGCTGACAAGAATTCCGGAGTAGGTAGAGTACCTCCATAATTAGCAAACTTCACAAGCTCATTAAATTTTGCCACATAGGCATCCACAGTCATAACTCCCTGTACCAAATTATCGAATTCACCTTGCTTTGCCTCCCGAACATCGCGGGGAAAATATTCTTCGTGAAATAAACCTTCGAATAAAGTCCAAGTAAGAACCTCACCCTAAATAACAAATGGGCGAGACACATTGTCCCACCACTCTTGGGCATCACCCTCCAGCATATAAACAGAATACAATAACTTCTGCGGATCTTGGCATCTCATAACTTGAAAAATCTTATCCATACCCCTCAACCAAGCAGTAACCTCCTTTGGGTCCCTTGACCCCAGATATGCGGGTGGCTTATGTTTCCTAAAAGATATGAGCCTACGCTCATCGTCAGCATTATCAAGCACCTGCCCAGCAGCCCCAGTGGATTGGGCAACAGATGATGGATCAGGAACATAGCTAGGGTCAGTAGTAGTATGATGACTAGCCTCACCAGTGTGGTGACTAGCCCCACTCTCCCCCTGTTGAGGAGTAACAGATGGCGTCGGTGTAGGAGTCACCGTAGCCATATGTGGAGGTGTATTATCCCTCCTAGGACGACCTCTATCCGCCCTCATCTCAGCCATAAAGGCCTGCATCATATCCTGATTAGCTTTCATCAGGTTCTCAGTCATATTTCTATTTGCAGCCGTTTCCGCCTGCAGAGCATTCAGTACTGCAGTGACCGGATCCGGTGGCAAAGGACCTGCACCACGTGCCCCACGGCGACCTCGTGCCCTACTCATGATATCTGTACATGTAACACAAAGGAATGAGTTGATCAGACCCACACTGAGGAATCACATATACATTAATCATAAATAGTTCACAGATAGCTATGGCACACAAGATACAGCATACACAAACAATCAGAGTTCCCTAAACAAAACTGCTCTGATACCATAAAATGTAACAGCCCGTTGTACACCGGTATTGGTCCCAGTGATTATGATATTAAGCGCAGTTACAATCACAGTGATTAGATTAATTAAATTACGGGCAAATTTTTCTTTTAACATATTCCTTTTCTTTTACATCAATACATTTTCCGTAATCAATTAAAACCACACTATAATTGTAAATGCAATTTGCGGAATCATACATTTTTCTAACATCATAAATCCTTCTTTTTATTCAATTCATTTAAACTCACCATCTTACTCTCACAAGTTACCAAGTTGTAGTCCTTTACGTTATCTACGCGTGGTTTCAAACCACGCATCATTTGGAGTTCTACCCATCAAGTTAAGCCCCTTCATTTTAGTCTAGAAAAACCTGAATTTTCAAAATTTACACTGTGGTAATCGATTACCAGTGGGTGGTAATCGATTACCACCTGTCAAAAATGAGGCAGTAGCCAATTTTCTCAATCCTCTGTTCTGGTAATCGATTACCAACTTTGGGTAATCGATTACCTCACATGGTAATCGATTACCAAAGGCCAGTAATCGATTACCAGTGCAGACAGTAGCCAATTTTTCGTCCCCTGTTGCATGGTAATCGATTACCATGCCTTGGGTAATCGATTACTATGCAGCAAAATGACAGATTACAGCATTTTAAACCCCAAAAAGGGTGTGTAACCCATCCCTAACCCCTTGGTACTCCACATAACACATAATCATGTCCTAATGTAGGCTCTAGGCCCTTCCATCATGCATTTTCCTTAGATTAAACATCATTTACAAAGTCCTCAAATAATGGCCATTTACATACAAATATGGACCATTTTACAACATGAATACCAAGACTTCAAGGCTATGAATGTGGCAATGGACAAGTCCCATGCTCACTCAAAATATACAGTTATCCATGCCATGAATAAGGAAACATAAACAAGACTTAGCATATGACCATGAACACTAACAAAAGCATGGAAATGACATCATGCAATATGTTCATGACCTAAGTCTCAAACTACTAATGGTATGCTATGTGCACTCCATAAACTCCTCCAAAAAGGTCATGCAATCCCAATGCACCGCATGCCAATCCAACGTCCACTATACGGGCTTCTTGCCCGAAGCTCCTCCCGGCTCATAGTGACCTGAAATGTGGTCCCCCAAACACGGGGTGAGATATACGGATATATCTCAGTAAATCAATGGAGCTAGAGGCTCTCTCCACTCCATGGCTCACTAAAATGTATCAAAATGACATAATATGACATGCAAGTAAAACAATATCACCATCCACCTGGAGACACCCAAGAACATCCACTCATGGATTCATGTTCAAGGACTCCATCATATAACTCCCGAGACAGTCCTGGCGCCTCTCCCATGGTTGAGAAGACTCCATGGCAATACCCAACCGGAACTCCTCATGAGCCCTATCCGGCGGACGTCCCCCGCTTGGATCATCCTGATGTCGCTCCCAGAGTCAACACCATGGCATTCCAACTGGCATTCTCCCGTAGGACGAACCCAGCGGATGTCCAAACCAACACACATCAACTGGCCAGTGACCAAACAATTTTCACACAATACAAGCAATATGCATACAAGCACACAATCACATCATGTCATAACCACATAATCCAACCACAACCTTCCTCTAGGTGTGGTGGAGCACACTAGGGATTAAACCCAAGTTCCAAGAGTTTACCTTAACACAACAATTCGTTCCAACGTATGCTCCAATTTAACTTTTCACAATTCCAACCGTGTGAGGCACCCTACAACAATCATCAAATCCAAATTACACCAAAACTCACTTTTCATGAAAATTCCTCAAATTCCTCTAAGTTAAAAACCTATATTTTTCTCCAAAAATTAACATAGCATTTCTAGCTTACAAACATGATTCTAAGGCCTTTTCATCTAACAGCATTTTTCCATTTGGGCTCTCTATCATCACACATCTAAAATCAAAGCTTTGAACACAAATTCATAGATCTAAGAAATCAACCATCAAGAGACCACAAATATACTTACAATGTGTTGTATGATCACCACCAAGGCTTCACTAAACCATTTGAAGATCAAAACTCCAAGAAATCTCCAAGAATCAAAGTGGGTCGAATCTGAGTTTGCCAAAAACGCGGCCAAAGAGATGGATTCAAGGCTTCTAAGTGTTACCAATGGCTTTGGAAGGTTGTATACGATAGATTTCAACACCAAAATCAAGCGATTCGGTGGAGAAACGAAGAAATGGGAAAATGGTGAAGAAATGGTGGTTTGGTTCTTTCCTCACTGTGTGTGCGCGAGAAGTGGAGAAGAAAAGAGGGAAAGAAGGAAAGAAAAGGAGGTGGGGCCAAGTGACTTCGGTCACACGGGTCCCACACGCGATCTAACTTTAACTCCGATAAAAATTCTGATCACAATTCCTTAATCTAAATATTTTTCCAGTCCATGACATATTTTTCTTTCTACCAAATATTGATAAAAATTTCACACCTATCGGTACACTCACAACACAGTATTTTAACACTAAAAATCACTATTCATCAATTTTTCCCAAATTTGCCTATTCACTCAATTTTCCGCCCTGATTCCATTTCCAACATTACTTTTGTCATTTGAAATCTCTAACTCAGTATTTTTGCCTCACAACACACGGTTGGCAAATTACCATTTTGCCCTTTTTGCCCATTTTGGCCATAATTCCTTGGATTTTCACTAATCCACCAACTTTCAATTCACAATATAATATAAAAATTCACATTTAAACATATGAGGTGTTATAACATGCATATCAGGATGAGATTTCAATTATTACCATGAACTCGATAGGATAAACAACAAAGTATAATTTCACTAGGTTGATACTTAACCCACCGATATAAGGGACAATCAGGTAGTGCGGGAAAAGAAAACTCGTACAAGTCCACACTAAACCCATCCAGGCAACCCGAATACACAGATAGCCTGGCTGAGGGGCAACTGTTATGGACCTGTACGAAAGGCCCATATGATCGGCCCATTTAGACAACCCGGCAATAGACAACCCGGCAATAGGCAACCCGGAGATAGAGAAACGGATCACATTAATGGCATGTAACGCATAATGCGTTACCACTCGATAACGGCCGACCAGCTGTAATGACCACCTCGTCATGACAACTCAGGTCCACGTATGTACCTTGTACAGCAGCCCCTATAAGTAAGAACGCGATTCAGAGGTAAAAACACATTCTATTTTTCACTCACGATCATGACCATGTTCACACACTCCATTTGATATACAGTGATCAGCTAAATTCAAGGGTGTCAATACTATAGATATTCCTAAAAAGAGCATTAGATCCAAGATTAATTCGTCAGCCTAATTGGGCTGAACATTTCTGTCTTAAGGACGGAACAATTCCAACCATGAATTTGTTTAGCTCATGATACGAATCAAATCTAAGACAATAACAAAAATAAAAATTGTTTGGTCCTGGAAAGACCGTATTGCTATACCGTATGGCATGTCGTAGAAGTAGGTATGTATTTGGCCTATAGCCAATATCTCAATCACTGTGCACACACATTAGGCTTATAGCCAAGACGTGGGTGTGTGCACAGTGTTGGCAGTAATAGTAAATAGGTTAAAAGTGTTTACTTGGGGTCTTTAGCCTCTTATTTATAAGGGTCACCTCTAGGGTTTGTGAAGATCTCCCAGTTGCAGTAGGATTCAGCTTCCTTGCTGTTGAGATTAGGATTCTATCCCAAGTATTTTGTTGTTTAATATTATTAGGATAATTGGTTATTTATCCTTGGATGACTTCTTAGATGGGTAGTTAGGATATGATACATATCCATAACAGTTGCCCCCAGCTTGGTATTACGAGCTCGGAAGGCCGGGGTGTTGAGGTATCTGATGTTTCAACGCCTCCACAGAAGGCTAGTTTGACTCCAATACTTAAAGAAAAATAAAAGACTTCCGTAGAAGTTTCCCTTGAGGGGGAGCATGATGTTGAGTCTCATACTTGAGGGGAAGATGTTCGAAGTATTCAAGTATGAAATGTAAAGAAGTACCTTATTGGCTTGACATAGACCAAGTGATAACCATATAAGTGCAAAAGACCCATAAACCTACAGCCTTAAGAAAATAAGACTCAATGCGACTATACCAAGCTCGAGGGGCTTGTTTTAGACCATAAAGTGTCTTTCTCATTTCATAAATTTTATGCTCATTTCCAACCTTCTCATAACCAGGGGGTTGTTCAATAAATATTTGTTCCTCCAAGTACCCATGCAAGAATGCCGATTTGACATCTAGCTGGTAAATAGGCCAAGAATTTTGTGCAGCCAATGCAACCACCAACCTGATTGTATCATGTCTCGCAACAGGAGAAAAAACTTATGTATAATCAATCCCATATTGTTTCTTGTACCCCTTGACAACCAAGCGTGCTTTGTGCTTGTCAATTTCACCATTTTCCTTTAACTTTGTTTTGAACACCCACTTCACACCAATGGTTTTGTGTCCATTTGGAAGATCAGTTAACTCCCAAGTATCATTCCTCTCAATTGCATCAATTCAGCATCCATTGCTTTTCTCCATTTTTCTTCTTTGACAGCACTTTCAAAAGTCACGGGATCACATTATGAAAATAAGGCAATGTGAGTAATTGGATCTTCAATTCCAGTTACCTCATAATCTTCCATCCAAGCAGGCCTTCTTCTAACACGATGAAAAGATTGAGTTTCTTCTTCGTTGACTCCAACTACTATTGGTGAGGATTCATTGGCTGAAGAAGTTGCAGTGGATGAATTTCCAGGCATACTAGTTGCTGAAATTTGCTCTTGTTCAGAATCAATATCACAAAGAACTTGGGTGGGCTGCTGCATATTCCAATCCCAAATGTTTTCTTCATTAAAAACAACATCCCTGCTAACAACAATTTTTTTGTCAGTGGATTAAATAATTTATATGCTTTAGATGTATCACTTACACCTAGAAAGACACATTTTTCAGCCTTGTCATCAAGTTTTTTCCTTTTCTGATCCGGGACATGAGCATATGCAATGCATCCGAAAATTATAAAATGATCCACATTTGGTTTTCTCCCACTCCAAGCGGCGTTTTAAAACTCGACCCGGCCGAGGTCAGGGGTTATGGGGTCATGGGTTCAACCTGGGGGTCACGGGGTCACTACGGTTTTATATATTAAAAAAATATAAATATATATATCTTTTATGAAAATATTAAAAAAAAATCACCAATCATCAAAGATTCAAAATATACTTAACATTATTCAAAAATTACAACTTCAAGTCAATATTACACAACCTAATTATAGTATCAAAATATATACCAAAGTACAAAACTCATATTCTAATGAGGTCACTACTCTGACCCAATTCTGCCTCTTTTGAGAAGGTCCTTGAAAAAGGAAAATTTAAAGGAAGAAAGAATAAGTTTTTGTTTTCCATTGAAGACCGTAAGGATTTCATTTGAATGGGTGAAATTCATACCTTTTCTAGAAGATTCACGGCAGCAAGGTAAAGATTGAAGACGTCTAGGTCGTTGGGATAGAAGAGAACAATTAGATTTAGATTTGCAAGCATTTTTATTTTATTTTTTTAATAAAATGATTTTGTTTCATGGAATTTAAAAAAAAAAATATACAGTGACCCCCTTTGACTCGGGAGTCACTTAAACCCGGCCGGGTTTTGGGGGTCGGAGGGGTCGATATGCATATAGGGTCCAACTTGTAACCCCAACCTTCAGAGGGGAGGGGTCAGGGTTTACCGGGGTCAATCCGGGGGGCGGGGTGGGGTTTTAAAACACTGACTCCAAGCCTCTTCTGGCATCATATTTCGAACTGCAAAGGTTGGACTTCTATTCAAGACATGAATGCACCAGTTTACTGCTTCTGGCCAAAACGTCTTTGGAACTCTTCCTCTTGCCAACAAGCTTCTAACCATATTGAGGATGGTTCTATTCTTCCTCTCTGACACACCATTTTGTTGTGGTGTATATGCAGTTGTAAGATCTTTTCGGATGCCATGTTCTTCAGAGAAAGCTTTAAATTCTTTTGAGCAATATTCACCACCACGATCTGTGCGGAGTGTCTGAATCATCCTCTCTGTCTCATTCTCTACACGAGCTTTGAAAATTTTAAAAGTAGAGAAAGCTTCTGACTTTTCCTGTAAAAAATAAACCATGTTTTTCTAGAAAAATCATCAATGAAGGTAATTAAATATTTCTTACCTCCATTAGAAATTGGATTTATTGGACCACAAATGTCTGAATGCACCAATTGTAAAATTCCCTTTGCTCTCCATGAGTTCCTTTTTGCAAATTCAGAACGATGTTGTTTCCTAACAACACATTCTTCACTTACCAAGGAATGAGAAATTGTGATTTGAGGGAGGCCGGTCACCATATTTTTTTGTTGGAGCCTCTTCAACCCACCAAAGCTCAAATGGCCATAGCGAAAATGCCACAACCATGAAGGATCTTTTATTTCAGTCATTAAACTAGATTGGATCCCTTCAATCTTTAATGGAAACAATCTGTTTTAACTCATCTGAATAATAACAATAGCACCTCTAACAGAATCATATATTTCACAAACACCATTTTTAATAGTGATCACATAACCCTTTTCTTGTAATTTTCTAGCACAAAATAAATTACTTTTCAAATCAGGAACATACAATACATTAGATATTATTTCCACAAAACCATTCTTGGTTTTTATTTTAATGTCACATTTTCCCATTACTTTCACAGTAGAATGATCATCAAAACTTACAGTAGATTGAAAATTTTCATTCAGATGAGAGAAATAAGACTTACTACCAGTCATGTGGTTGCTGCAGCCAGTATCCACATACCAAACATCTGGCCCAATTTTCTTTTCATCTTTAGCAACCATCAATAAGGTTCCACCTTCCTCCTTTTCTGCAAAGTTTGAACTTTCTCCTTTTTCTTTGTTATTTGGCAGCCTAGTATAACATTCAGATTGATAATGACCAAATTTATGACACCCGAAACATTCTACCTTGGATTTATCAGGGGCTCCTCCTCTGCCTGTGCCTTGAAATTGATCATTATTGGCTCTGAAATTAGTGGACCTTCCTCTGCCTCTCCCTCTGCCTCTACCTCTACCTCTACCGCTACTCCTTCCTTGAAAACTGTTTGAACGAGTATCGGTAGAAGCCTTTAATGCTTGCTCATCTGTGTCTTCCTGTTTGAACTTCTGTTCATGCACTACCAATGAGCTCTGCAATTCATCAAGTGAAAAATCATCTATATCTTTAGATTCTTCTATAACACAAACAACAAAATTAAATTTTGTTGTTAATGATCGAAGAATTTTTTCTATGACAGTTGTTTCTTCTGTCCTGTCTCCATGAATTCGCATTTTATTGACAATGGTCATCACACGAGAGAGATAATCTACAATTGATTCTCTCGACTTCATTCGAATCGAGTTCATGTATTTGGTGTTTCGGATTGGTTGCGTCGAAGACTGGGTCATGTGTTCGACGTTCGATATGTCGGCAAAATGTGATCTCAATTTGATGAACTTCTTTCCTCTTTGCCGAGATATCGATTCTGTCATTTTTGGCTGGAGTTTCGGCTGTGACATCTTGGACGAGCTCGGACTTGGTCTTATCACATTGGCCTGACCTTTCGCTTCTTGCCTGCAATGACGGTTATGATTTTCCATGTGTTGTTCCTTTATTGGTGATTCGTGCATCGTGGAGCGAGCGCCGTTCTGGGCTTTTGCAGGTCATGAGTGCATTTATTTAAGGCGTGCAGAGGTGACTTTACCATTTAGCCCTTGATTATCCAACCGTTTAAGGCCTCTTCGTCTTAGTGCTTGGGATGTTTCTTCCTTTAAATACCTATTTTCAAAATGATATAGGATTTTCGTTCTTCTTTGGATCTTCCTCCTGGCATTATCTTCCCTGAGTGTTTCTGTAATATCGCAGGAAAATAATAGTAATTTATAATAAGAAATTAATAATAATTATTATTATAATAAACTATAAATTAGTAATAATAATATATATATTTATATTTATATTTGATGATGATAAATAACAAATTATAATATAAATTTTATCTTTGATAAAATTATTTTGTGCGATACATGTGTGAAATGAGTGTCATTGGAAATTGATTTTGATATTTTGTAATACTGTAGGTTATTAATAATAAAATGATATTAATATATATGTATATATAAATATATACATATATGTATATATAAATATATACATATGTATATATATATATATATATATACATATATATATATATATACATATATATATATATTAGATGATAAATTATGATTGATGATTTATGCATTAATGTTTGATGGTAATGTTTGATTAGTAATTTGATTAGATATGATGAGTCAATCATGAGTCAGCCTTGAGTTAGCAAATAAGTTAGTTGTATGCCAAGCCATAAGAAATTAAGAATAGAGAGAAAATAATGAATGAAGTCAATAACTGAGTCAGATACATCAATGAAGAATAAGGAAATAATTACACGAAACCCATATCCGAGCCTAAAACTTTAACTATAAATAGAGGACTAGCCTAACCAAACCAATTCACTCTTCAACATTTCTGTTCTCTCTTCTTACTTCAAAAACTTAGTTTATTTTTTATATATTCTTCTGGTTACGAACCGGTTCTCTGCCCCAAATTATTCTTTTCTTCTTGAAGTTAATGAAAACGGAGACCAGGTAATCTTAATCCCTATGTCTTATTTGGATATTTTATGAAATCTTGTATATGTAATTCTAATCCCTATGTATTTTTAGATTATACTTTATGTGAAGTTTGGTACGTGTAATCCTAATACTTAGAAGTCTTAGGTTAATTTTATATGAATTTTGATAGGGTAATTATGATCCTAAATGTATCATAGGGTTGTTTTATATGAAATATATTGTATATAATCCTAATCCCAAATAATTGTCTTGACCTGTATATATAATTACGTTTGTTATAAATTTGATTTTGTTGATAATTACTATCTGCACACACACACACACACACACACACACACACACACACACACACACACACACACACACACACACACACACACACACACACACACACACACACACACACACACATATATATATATATATATATATATATATATATATATATATACTCGATTACAAATATTTTCTCAATTTGTTTTTGCCGAACTCGGAAGTGCATGTATACACTTCGTTGCAAATTTCTTTCCTTTTCCTCGATTTCTGTGCAATTCTTTAATTGAATTCAAATTGTAATTGTCGTTGCTTCTATATATGTATATATTGTTCATAAAACAAAAATCTCCTTTCTCGATTTTTGTGCGTCACTTTCAATTAAGTCAGATATATTGAAGTATGTGACACCATTGATCTTTTTTTATCTAATGGCTCTCAGATGAGGTGTCAAATTTGAAATTTGACACCGGTGTCAAAGGATCCTGCCCCTATATATATATATGGGAAAAATATTTCTCAAGTTGCTTGAGATAAGTTTATCTCCGACCTCCCCAAAATTACATCGTTTTGATTATTTATTTCCTTATATTTATTGATTCACCTTTGAATGGTTATGATTCCATTTTTCTCTCTCTTCCTTTATCACCATTGATCCATCTTTGTACGATTATGATTCCATTTTTCTCTCTCTTCCTTTATCAACATTTCTACAGCAACTTTAGATAAGCTTATCTACAGTTGCCATTTTAACTATGTTCTCCCGAGAGAACATAGTTATAACGTTAAAGTTGCTCTTTTTTCTCTCTCCTCAATTACTTTTCAGAACCTGTCTGCTGACGTGGAGATAGAGAAAAGAGCAACTTTAAAGTTATAATTATGTTCTCCCAGGAGAACATAATTAAAAATGACAGCTGTAGATAAGCTTATCTAAAGTTGTTGTAGAAATACTTTTGCCATGTTTATATATATATATATATATGAGTTTTCTCTTCTTCTTTGTTTTTCTCTTCAATCTGTAACTGTAATCTTTATGTTTCTTTATGTTTGAATAAAGTATGTTTCTATAACTGCTTATGTAAAATCAAGTTTTCTCTTCTCATCCTCTCACGCTAGTGGAATTACCCCAGCGTTCACCTAAATTTATTTTATGCCTTTAATTTCTGCATTTTAATTTTTTGTCATTTAATTTACATAGTAGTCCGTCTACTTTCCTGCTTTCCATTTCTGCTCTAGTTTACTTCATTTCCCTTTTCACACTTCCGGGACCTTCATATACCCAAAAGGATAAAAATAATGTTCAAACTTTTATCCAATCCCCAAAATCTATTCACTCTCCAAAATCTATTCATTCCCCAAAATCTATTCAATCTCCAACCTATTCCTCTATGCATGAACGTTATGATGTTATCTGAGTTCATTATTGATAAAGAAAACCTATAACTGTCCAAGATCTTCAGTATGAGATCAATATTCTTAAAACTGAAGTTAAACAAATTAAAGAACAACAACAAACACATCAGAACATCCTTCTTCACTTACAGAATGAAGAGACATCTGATGAGCTTTTAAGATTAAAAACTGATGAGGATAAACTTGATGAGGATAAAAACCTAAAAGATGAAGAATTTTTAGGATTAATTAATCAATTAACCATTCAAAAATTCTACATCCCTATCAAACTCAATGTAGGTAACTTTGACCTTGAAATTGAAGCTCTGTTTGACACAGGGGCAGATTCAAACTGCATTCAAGAAGGTTAACCTTCACCATTGTCTACATTGATGATGTTCTTGTCTTTTCCCAATCTATTGATCAACATTTCAAACATCTTCATATTTTTGTAGATGTAATTAAGAAAAGTGGTTTAGCTCTTTCTAAATCAAAAATCAATCTTTTTCAAACAAAAATCAGGTTCCTTGGTCATACTATTTATCAAGGGACTATTACTCCAATTTGTAGAGCTATTGAGTTTGCGGATAAATTTCCCAATCAAATTATTGATAAGACTCAATTACAAAGATTTCTGGGTTGTTTAAATTATGTAGCTGACTTCTTTCCTCAGCTTAATAATCTAATCAAGCCTCTCCATAATCGTCTTAAGAAAGACCCTCCTCCCTGGACTGATGTTCATACTGACGTAGTCAAACAGGTCAAAGCTAAGGTAAAGGAACTTCCTTGTCTTTACCTTCCCAATCCTCAGGCTTTCAAAATTGTTGAAACTGATGCCTCAGACATAGGTTATGGTGGCATTCTCAAACAGAAAGTCTCTGACAAAGAGCATATTAATGCATATACTTCAAAGCTTTGGAATTCAGCACAACAAAAATATTCCACTGTCAAAAAGGAAGTTTTAGCAATTGTTTTATGTATTTCAAAATTTCAATCTGATTTATTAAATCAAAATTTTTTAATCCGTGTTGATTGCAAATCTGCAAAAGACATTTTACAAAAGGATGTAAAAAATTTAGCATCTAAACAAATTTTTGCTAGATGGCAAGCAATCTTAAGTGTTTTTGATTTTGAAATTGAATACCTCAAAGGCACCTCAAACTCTCTCCCTGATTATCTCACTCGTGAATTTCTGCAGGGAAGGTAAACAGTGTCCTGAAATGCCGAAATCGGTAAAATCAACCTCTTCCAAAGAGAGGAAAGGAAAGCTAATCCTTGCTGGGTTAGCTAGAAAACAGAAAAATCTGGGTCTCCAGCCAAGAACAATTTGGGTCATCAACCCAATCTGGGTCATCAACCCAACTCCAAACTGGGTCATCTACCCAAAGAGTTGAGGATACTTCCTCTTCTAAACAAACCAAAGCAGATTATGCTATGCCAATCCAAACCCTTCAAGCCTTCCAAGATCAAGGTTTGACTCATCTACCAAAGAAAACCAGGGCTGAAATAGCTTCAGAAGATGAACAGGAAGAAAGTCTTGCTGTTCTGATTGATAACTTAAAAAATAAACAGATTTCTAACTGTCCATATATATATATATATATATATATATATATATATATATATATATAAGTCGATTAAGCAGGTTCGATTTGAGTTCATTGATTTTATTTTAAAAAATCTGAACCAACCCACCGTGCATCTCAACTTACATTTACCAACTGGGTTGGGGTTCCATTTGTCAAAATAAATTGCATATAGAAATCAAACACTAGTCATGATGCAGGAAGAATATATTTTCTCCTAATCAAGTGAAACCATGAAATACTCGTTCAATTCAGATGATTATTGAACAACGTGCTAATTAAAGTTATAGGATTAGCAATATCAATCATTTGGTAATTGTACCTGCGGTGGGGAACAAGTTAATGAAGCTAATACATTGAAAATTAGCAAAATGCCAAAATAAAAAATTTGGTAAATGAACATCGTGCTAATAAATTTTACTCAATATATTGAAAATTAACTCTTATTTGTACATAAGGTGTTCTGAGTCCTGAACCGCATGACTGGTTGGTAGTCATTAAAATATATAGCAACAAATTACATTCTTCCAAGGAAATGAAGTTTTACCAACGAAACCTGAACAAAATAAATTCTGCTGCAAAATATCTGCAGTCAGCAACGGAATAGATGAGCAGTGTATGGGTCAAACTTCTAAGCTTACAGGGATATTAGCTTAAAATGCTTACAATTAGAAGACCAAAGAATCAAGGTTTAGGTTTTTTTGGGGTATCCGAACTTGATGGCTCAGCCTTCCTCTTAATTCCCAGAAAGTGCTCTACCTGAAACGATAAAAACGTGATTATAATAACATAAATATGCAAAAGCTCGAACTGAATGCCATAAAGCCAAGTATGCATAAATATCAAATACTTGTTGAGACATACTATAAATGCAGAGATGCCAGGTAAGTATTCTATTCAACATCTCGTTTTGAAAGGTTCTCCCATGCAATGTTCAATTATAAAACAAAACGAAATTTAATGTTTATATTGTCAGTATTCAGTAATATCATGACCACTGCACTAAAAATGGACATGTTACACACACTAGAGAAGAAAACAGAGGGTAGGAGGGGAATTCAATCCTAGCCTAGTTGTGCACCATCAAAGGAATTCAGCCTACTTAATTTCTTGAGCGCTCAGCACAATTCTAAACCCCAGATTTAAACTCAAAACTCCCGGAAGCAGATTCAGCCAGAATTTGAGGACTAGTTATCTAACTACTGTTTAGCACTTTCGCTTGTCTACCTTCTAAATGACATATGGGTTCCACAATCAAAGAAAGTAATCCTACTTAATTTCTTAAGCTTGTTATGTCTAAAGCTCCAAAAATAGGCTTTAAAATCCTTAAAAGATAATGTAAGAATGACAGGACACCACAGTGGATGGGGTTCAATCACAATTTCTGATGCAATTGAACCTGGTAAACAAGTCAATTGTCACTATTTATTGGTCCATTGTGCAAACTAATTGGGACATCATACGGAGTAGGGACCCAAGAATTTTACTGTCAAATTATTGTTTGGTCAACTATAAATAACCAACGATGTTAGGAATAGTTAAAAATCAACCTTGTTCAACTTCCAACACAAAGACATCATGGGTGGTGGTGGCGGCAAAAAAGCAGCATAACAACAATAGAGGTGTGGAAGGTGGTTGTGGTGGTGATATGATGGTTGGAGTGGAGGAGGCAGCAATGGCAGTGGCTTGGGGATGGTGGCTGTGGTGGGAAGGGTGGTGTTGTAACCAAGTGCAGAAACAGAAAATAGCGATTAGAAAATACACGGGTTGAATACATTTGTAACAAGCTAGGTGCTCACAATATATACTCACCAGCTTGAGGGGGAGTGTTAGAATAGGAAATATAATATGTACAGATTTGTATAGATTGCGTTCTTATTTGTAAATATTCTTTTCCTTATATAGGATTTGGGTTAGGTCTGGGCTTCTCACTTAAACCCATTAGGGTCTCTATATATTGTATCTCTTTGTATCAATTTAATACACAAGATATTATTTCATATTCAAGTAGACCAAACCAATAACTGCATAAAAGCCAATTTATAACTTGTGAGGATAGAATGTTCAGGAAGGGTGGGTAATGTCCTTTTATAATTAATTAATTAATTAAAATCCTGGGAATAACCAATGGGGATTGTTTTTCTCATTTAACATGGGAGAAAAACAATCTCCTACACACATAGAGAGGAGAGAGAATAAAGGAGAGAGAGAAAATTTAAAGTGGGTCCCACATCCAATTTGTATCTAGTGCATGAGATAATTATCTCATGTAAAATGAGATAATTATTTTCCATAACTAATTCCTACTTCCTAGGAATTCATTTTCTAGACTTGAACCAGAAGCAAGCAGAAGTTTAACATTCTACACGTCATATTCCTAGGAAATCAAATTTTATTTAAGAAGCTAAAAACCATCCTTTTTTTATTTAAGAAGCACTTAGCCCAGACTGATCCTTCAGATCTTAAAATTCAGTAATGCCAGCATCCTTTAACCCTGTGATCCCCATCATTTGCAGTAATGCCACAAGGGACCCAAAGAGGTATATCCACTACAAGATGCATACAAAAAGCCACCACCAATTGTCAAAAGCAAAAAGACAAAATTACAAAAAAGATCCAAGAACTCCAGACTTAAGAAACCACTAATACATCAATTTCTGAACCTTACAATGCCTAAACCTATCGCCAGAAAATTCTGGAACACTACAACACAGAAAAAGGTCATGGTTGTTTGGTTATTTTTAAACCCATCACATCAAGAGCAAAGTAAACATGCACCAAATATATATATATATATATATATATATATATATAGAGGATCTTTTGACACTGGTGTCAAATTTCAAATTTCAAATTTGACACCTCATATGAGAGCCGTTAGATAAAAAAAGATCAACGGCTCTGATTTGTAAATATGTGACACCATTGATCTTTTTTTATCTAACGGCTCTCAGATAGAATATCAAATTTGAAATTTGATACCGGTGTCAAAGGATCCTGCCTCATATATATATATATATATATATATATATATATATATATCATTGTTTAGTTTTTTTTTTTTTTGGGTAATTTTCTTTTTCCCTGTCTAATCAAGCACAATAAAACATCAGCAAGAAAAATATAGTCATACAAGTATCAAGAGCCCATTTCTTTTGGTAAAAAAAGTCCTTATTAATTAAAAATGTTTAAAATTGTTAGAAATAATAAAATAAATTTTTATAAGCCCCCCAAAAAACAGTTTTAGTACTTTTTCAAATTTTAGAAATGGTAGCTTCGAAAAAAAAAAAAAAAAAAAACTATTTTTTTTTTCAAAGCTTATCCAAACACACCCTAAATTACCTTTCGATCACCAAGCATGGGTGTCAAGCCTCCAGGAAGATCCTTCTCAACAGTGGCAAAACCACTTTTTGGATCACTAGTTTGTCTGCCAATAAAAGGACAAAAATATACATCAGAATATTAACTAAACATAAGAAAGAAACGAGAGAGGATAGAAGCAGCTACTCAGAACTATACTTGCTATGTTTATTTAATTTTTTTGAGATTTTCGAAAGCTTTAAAAAAATGCAAGGTCAAGCACAAAAGCTTTTAATCTTACTGGCATTTCCTTGGGAAAAATAATAAAAATGTTCCATTAAGCTTGAAATCCTAACACAATATGATGCTTGGTGATACTTCAACAGTAGTTAATTCCAGATAGCAGCACGGAATATGGTTCATTCCCAAAAGCAATAGAATGGATCAAGAAGCAGCCAAATAATTTCGAATACACACATAATAAATGCTAAAAAAAGACATTCATCATTAATAGTCAAAATTCATAGCTTCAAGACACAATTAACTGTATATTGGAATTCAAACACAAATTAAAGCCTATGATTTTTGGAGATGAGAACTAACTCAATTTAAGAATTCCCAATATTAGTGTACAGTATGTTAGGGGTATACATGTAATAGCAGTCAGGGTTATCTTTGTAATTGTCTGAGTGTAATTAGTTAGTGAAACGAATTCTGTTAGATCAGAAATAGTGTCGTGGCTTTAGTTCAGCTCTATAAAGAGCTCACGTGTAAGTCTTTTACACAATAATGAAAATATGAAGAACTAATCAGTTTTCTCTCTCTCTCCCCTCTTCTCTGTGAACTTTCTTTCTCTTTCCTTCGTTTTCCTTTGGTTTTTCTGATGGTATTAGAGCTCTCTCTGAGGGCCTGATACAAGCTATATTCGTCATGCCTTCCGCATCTCCTTCTCCATCTCCGTCTTAACCGGAAACACAGCAACGGAGAACCATTCGTCGTCTCCATCACTGTTCAACCATCAGATCTCTGTCAAACTAACAGAAAGCAACTTTCTTCTTTGGAATCAGGTTGTAGTGGTGTAGAAGTCCAACATAGGTTTGCTATATAATAGAACCAATGTTGTGTAGTCTAAGTGTTTAACACAACAAAGATTACAATGATACCTCTTGGTTACTGATATTTAACACATCGAAATAAAGTACAACTCTTTAAGAGAAGGGAAAGAAAATAGTCTTAATTTAAGAAGCATGTGCCCCACTGCAGCTCTAACTTTTATCACCAAATCATGAAATGAAGTATGCGTGCAGTTTCTCATTTCATTAAACATAAAACATTTCTTCACTTCTTTCAAAACTTTGGGAATTATTAGTCTGTGAAGTTAAAAACATACCCTGGTTTGACATGACCACTAAGAACAAGATAGGGAGTCTTCAGACGAGCTTGAGCCTCCCTCATTCTCTCCAGAGACATTGATGGTGTATCTGAGCTCTTCATCTGCTTCATCTTCAATTCTTCTTGATATTGCTTCATACGTTTTTCTTGCTTCATTTTTCCAGGCCCTTTACCATGGAACTTGTGAGAAATCATCCGAAACGCTTCCTTAGGAGTCAACTGGAAGCAACAAAAGATAAGTGAAGTTCCATTAAAATTTGTAAACTGAAAGTTGGAAATGAAATGGTACTGAGCATAGGTACTGGTGGACATAAAAGATCAAACTCAGTAACTCGATGTGTAAGATTGGTGTCAGTCAGTACTTAAATATTATGAAATGAAATCATCCCAAACAAGAAAAAAGGAAAAACAATAAAAAATACGCAGGAGATTGGGGTAAATGATGACAGGTACATAAAATTGATGAACCACAATTTTATCCCAGAAAAAAATTAATAACAGTAATAATATAACAAGCCATACTTGCAATGCACTTTAACACCCAAATAGAAGTTTATGTCTCCAAAGTGTTATTTCTTAAGGCAAAAAACTTAGTGCTATAATAATAACCAAATATGACAAAGAAATATGAGGTCAAGGATGTGGAATACTTACAATTCTCCCAAATTCATCTGTCCTTTCAATGCGAATCTCCTTTTTCTTCTGTGATTCCTTTCCTTCATCATCTATGATCCCAACCAATTTGCTTTTCTTCTTGTCCATGTTTCTGCCACCCCACTCAATGCTTTCTTTAAGCGTCCCTCGGTCTTTAAGCAGTTTCAATGCACCTGACAATCCTTTCCCCACAGCAACTTCATGGATAGTTTCATCCGGAACTATCTCCTCTTTGTCTTCTGAATTGGGTTGTTCATCTTTATTAGTTTCATTAACTTCAGTCCATCCACCAGCCTCTTTGTCACTCTTTTCTTCATCCGGAACATTTGCCTCTCCATCATCATGCCTGAAAACATCTTCACTTTCTGGTTTACGTGCTTCTGAAAAATAGAAAAGCAACATACTTCAGTTATACCTATTATCAGCTTTCCCTTTATATATTTTATAGACCAACAGTTCAACGAGCTAAAAAACATAGTTTATATTCAGAACGCCTACTATATTCAACTAACATAACAAAGAAAGATCACATCAAATTCAAATAATTATTGTGCCATTGACATAGACGTCAATAAGAAGAGCACATGGGAATTAAAGATTGAATAGAAGATTACCAAAAGAAATAACAAAAGAATTCCCACAATCCACAAATGACTACGTAAAATCAGCTGAGGTAGTATGAATTTCATTATATTAGAAATGCACAAATAATTAAATAAGAAATTACCTTCATCAATGTGGAGACCCCAGACAAATTCTTCCATCTCTGTGAAGACCACCTTTTTTTCTCGTGACTCTCCAGCTGATGAAGGGTTCTGATCATCTACAGTCTCATTATTATGATTTGAGGTGGCAAGCAATGCAATAGCTTGATGGGCAGATGTCCCTTCTTCCTCCTGCTTTTTAAGAGCTAATCTTCTCGCTTTCTCTAAGGATTTACGAAGATCCTCATCATCATCTGCAAAAACTGGAGTTTCATCTTCCTCTCTTTTAACATTAAGAGTTTGTTCTAGACGCAGTAATTTGGAGGCTTCATCTGCTTTAGCATAAGCAGACTGGTAAGCATTATTTCTCAACTCAGCCTCCAATCTTTCTTGCTCGTCTTTGATGGCTTGCCTCCTTGCATCTTTCCGAGAACCAAGGTCATCAACACCCAATCCAGAAGAGACGGCTTCAGCTTCAAGGGCATTGATGTCCAGCTTATCTTTCTTCCGCAAGGATTTTTTCTTCTTAGGCTTCTTAAATTGAAGCATTTCTTCCTGAGTATAATAATCTGATGACACCTTCCCAGATGAAGTTAGATCTTCAAAGTTATTCGAGGAAGCACCTGTTAACCTTCTTAGCAGCTGGCAATAGGAAAAAAATATGCCTCAGCCAAAAAGAGAGCAAAATACATGAACATATGATATATTCATCTAACCAACTCAATTATGAGGAACAAATCCCAAGAGGAAAAAGTAGTAGGAAAAGAATAGTCATTGGGCAGTCACATAAACAATGATATGAGACCATATTTTGATCACAGAAAGCTCATGACCCTAGAATAGTTGGAGCTCCATCTTTACTTGCTTCAAAAATATTTCATAAAATAAAGAAAAGTAAAACATACCTCTTCAAGTTTCTTCTGGGCTTCACTTGAGAATCGTCCCCTTTCATCCAAAACTAAACCCTGAATAAAAGAATTGGATTAGTACATGCATTCACAAAAACTACCTTGCTTAACATCAGTTGCTTCATAAGAAGAAAGAGTAGCAAACCTCTTCTGCAGCCGGATCATCATATTGTGGAAGTATTTTCTTCTCTGCAGATGGGTCATCATTGAACCTGAAATTGAGAGAGCAAGCTTCATAAGATTCTTCCAAATTCATGTTAATTTCTATTTCTGTTATTTCATTAATACATAGACAGTAATGATCATCTTACTTATCATCATATACGCCAATTTTCTTTTTTGCAGCTTTATAAGCTTCGTCCCGTTGTTTTTGTTCTCCAATTTCCACGTTCTCAAGCATATCAATCTCTGCTACGTGAGAACAAAAAACTCTATTACACAAAGAAGTGTGTCACTCACAGACTTCAAACTGGTATGATATTCAAAGTGCACCAAGCAGTTGTACCTTCATTAATGTCACCATCAGCAAGTATGGGCTGATCTTTAATAGTCAGAACTACTGTTCCGCCTTCCACAACTTTATCAAGGCCATGAAGAACTTTCACTCCCGCCAGGTTGTCTGTCAGATATTCATTATACAAGTGTATTTTACCAACCAGATTATTAACAATATAAACATGATTAACAACCCCAACCGCTATAGTGGAATTGTACGGCAGATAGCTAGATGGCCACTATATCGAAAATAATGGATAAAATGTAAATAGTTTATACCACACTCATACACATGCTCAAAAATAAAAAATTACACAAAATTAAAGACACATTCAGGGTTCACTAAGGGTGTGCGTGAGGGAGCGAAAATGATGTCAGGTTCAGGGATCTATGTGAAGAGGGTGGTGGTGGATACACGGCACCATATGCTTGGTCCTCTAGCATCGATCATGGCGAGTTGGCGACGGAGCTTCTCAACGGGCAGAAGGTGGTGGTTGTGCGGTGCGAGGAAATCTGCATCTCCGGTGGACTTGTTAGGCAGCAGAAGACGAAGTACATGAGGTTCCTTCGCAAGTGCATGCACGTGGGTATGGGTTTGGGTCAAAGTGGGCCAGGGTCCAATAGAGGAGGACTAGGCCATTATTATCAAGCTGCCCTTACAACCCAAACAATTAATCTAACACTAGCAACCGGAGGGAAATCAAATAATCAGCTAAATGGGAGAACACATGTTAGGCCTCGTGGGAATCAAAGTGGGCCCAATACCTCTAGATTGCAATTGCAAGTGGGTGGGCTTCAAGGACAAAACCACGGCCCAATTGGCATCCTGCAAGGCAGCAACACACAAGACACCAACACATGGAGTAAGACATCGAGGAAGGGGGCAAAGGAATTCAGTAATGGCAGTTTTTTTACTTCAATCATAACTTGGTCTGTTTGCTTCAAATAATGGGATCCGGGTGGAAGATTCTCTCACTTTACCTATCCTCTCTTCACCTTGAGGACAAGATGAGTTTTTGAGGAGGGAGTATTGATGGGCCTGAGATAATTAGTTAGTTTGTTAGAAAAGTTTCTAGAATATTCTGAGTTAGGATAAAAGGAGAATGGGTGGTGTGGTAGGCATAAATTGAGTATTGTTTTAGTAGGAAAATTGGAGATCTCCAGGGAACTCTTGGAGCCTAGGTATGTTGGCTTTGAGGGGGAGTTGAGGTCTTTGGGGTTTATTTTTTGCCCTTAGTGTATGTAAGGAGTTTGTCTCCATTTATGTTTCATCAATTTACAGTAAATAAAATCAGGTTCCATCATTATTGCAGTTTACACAAATGTCACGGTCATCACATCACAACTAGCAATTGAGTTGCTACTATAAAACTTAAGCTTTATCTTTAATGATCAAGCCATTTGCAGTCATATACGTGGCCTAACTCTTTTACTTCTATTTAATTTAATTGTGAATATATTTAGATGAATAATAATAAATGTAATTGTTCTTTAGAGAAGTTGTAAAACAAATATTATTTATTTATTCTTCTTCTTCTCACTTTATATTAATAAGAAAGTCATCTTTTATTAAAATACATCATGAGAATTAAAGTGCTTCTCTTTTGATAATAATATGAACCTATAATGTTTGGTTTATTATGTATATACTTCGGCATCTTGTACATAGTTAAAGCTAGTCAACATATTTTGTAACTCAGTAAGTTTCCAGCTCTTCCTAAAAGTTGTCCTGAAAACATCTACCAACAAATTGCATATTCAAAATTTTCGGACAGCAGGTGGAAGTTAGGACAAAAAAAGGAACCTACCAGCGTGTTGGGCTGTATCCTCATCTTCACTTTCTTCTTTAGCAATGTTGTCCTGTGAAAATTTTAATCAGGTCGCATTAATTACAAATCTAAATTGGAAAAAATAAATATTTTACTGAACATATTAAAGGTACAAGAAAAAGAAAAGAAACCTGCTCCTCAAAAATCTTTGAGAGCTGCGACACTCTTTCTTTTTCAAGCTTACGGCTTCTATTAACCCATGATAAGATCTCAGAAGCAGCGTCAGATGGTTTCTTTGTCCTTGTTTCTTTCATCCTATTTAAAATAAAAAAGAATATCGTCACAACAGAATGGATTCCATACTTTCGACTTTAACCATAGAAATGCAATGTTCAAAACTTAGATCATCAAAATAAATCAATAGATTGACAGTAGAAATACTAATGGATAGCATAAAAAAAGCCTAAATTCAAAGAGCAATTATCTTATGCTATGGAGAGGAAAAAAGTGACTCAAAACCTTGTTAGAAAGAGTTTTAAGGAGGGGAAAGGAGATGGATGTGTCCCCCCCCCCCCCCCCCCCCTCTCTCTTTTTTTTTGGCGGGCGGGGGACCGGACCACGCAGAGGAACAGTATATTTTATTTAACGGTCCATCAAACCCTTGTTAGAAAGAATTTTAAGGAGGGGAAAGGAGATGGATGTGTCTGCCCACCCTTCCTCTTTTTTTTGGCAGGGGGAACGGACTAAGCAGAGGAACAGTATATTTTTATTTAACGGCCCATTTGTTTATGCTTTTTTTAAAGAAAAAAAAATTCAGAATTGAAATATGTCTAAAATATTTAAAAATAATTGTATACTTTTGTTAAAAATAGAAAGCAGTTTTAGATCTTTTCTCAAAAGCTAGAAAAGAGCAACTTATTAAAAAAAAGTTCTAAAAAAGCTATATCATGAAGACGCTTCTGTTTTCAAACTTATCCAGAAGCATCAATAATGGGAAATAACTTCATTCCTTAGTACTTTAACTCCCAAACAATGGGAAGAGAGTTCCTCTCCTTTCCTTACTTAAACATCCAAGCAATGAGAAGTGACTCTCCCTCCATCACCTCCTTTCCCTTCCCCTCCACTAGAAAACTTCCAAACATACTGGTTGACAATGAGGCTGATTGTCATTGTCATTGTCATATTTCATAAATTTGGGTGATTCACAGTTATTTTTAGTTTTTACTCTATTAATGATTTTTATTTTTCAATTTTCAGTAATAGGGGAATCTAGGTAATTCTCATATTTCTATGTCTTGAATTGTATTCGGGCATGGGTTTATACTCTATTGGTGTAAATGGGTTTTAATGTTCATGTTTTCCTTAGAGTTGCAGTAGAGTTTGCATCCTCACAGGATTAGAAATCTTCCTATTAGAGTATATTGTAAGCTTTAGCTTAGCTTAGTTAACTGGTGTATTTTGACTGTTGTAGTCCTGGATGTATAGGACTATTATCTTCCTTTCTGTTTGTAGTTTATTAGACTGTTAGCCTTAATGTTTCTGTTCAGTTAGTATTCAGTGCTCTATAAATAGAGCTTCTCTGTACAGTCTTCGTTAGAATAATATCACAAGAATACAATGGCTCTCTCATCTTTTCTCTCCTTTCTCTCTCCTCTAAAATTCTGATACTTCCTAGCAGGAGGAGTTAAGAGTAGGTCTATTTAAACAATTTTAAAGCCTCATTTTCTAAAATAATAATGAGATTTAATAATTGTGGCAACAAATTCCTTGCTTCTTGGTCTTATGGTACAATTAAAGCCTAAAGGACCCTAGTTAGGTGTGAAATCATGGTTTCTTTTCCTTCTTTTATTCTTCTATAATATTTTCCTGTTTGCCAATCAACTAGACCTGATTTCTTTGGCAGACATAATTAGAAATTCATCTCATCAAAATCCTAATTAATTGTTCCTTGGTTGAACTGGCCCTGAAACTCATGCAACACCCAATTCTTGCAGGAACTGTACACATCATCCAACCTTTATTAACTTGAACCTTAGAACCGTCCCATGGTTTCTGAACTCTCCTCACCCACACACATACACTCAGTGAACCTTCAATCATATTATTTTCTACCACCAATCAACCCAAAAATATCTTTAAACCCCTTGACATCCAACATTAAATCTTCAATTCACAATATATTGATTGAAAGAGTACGTATAATTCAATTGTGACTAAATCTCAAAAATAAAATAAAATAAAAAGGATGCAGTAATGAAAAAAATGTTACGTGTTGTGACCAAGAGACAAATATTCTGTTTCCTACTAAAAATAAAGGGGAAAGCAGGACAGCTTACTCACAACATAAATAAAATGTGTATTTGACAGATGCAGACAAGATTACGGGTCCAATACATAACGAAACAAGGTAAACATTTTAGGATCATCAAAATCATTCATCTTACAAGCAACAAATAAATTAGAGTAACCTTGACTGTATTTTACAAAAGATTCTTCAAAATTCTAAGCACTACGACAATTTTAATGACCTTGCTGAAGCATAAAATAATTTCAAATTTACATTGCACAGTCTACTATTAGTTAATAATAGTACAAAAGTAAAATAAAATAAAGCAAATATATGAAGTAAAGTAAGTATAGAAAATCAGAATTCAAATTCAAATATTTTCCCCTTTTTATTTTCTATTAATTAGGATTGATTGTAATTAATTAGAATCCGTTATTTTATTAATTAGAATTAATATGATTAGGTTTGGTGAGTCATAGGTGAGTCATAGCTGAGTCATCCTCAGTTATTTTTTCCTTGTAGAAATACTCCTCATTCCTCATGTAAATTATTCAATATCAATATACTGAAAACCTTTTCAATAGTAAGGATAAATTGACTTACTTCAAGATGCGTTCTTCAAGTTCTGTTGATGACATATGTGCTGAGGTTTCACCATCTTGATCATCTTCATCGAGCTTTGAAGCCTTTGCTTGCTTGCCAACCTCCTCATCTCTCTTGTCATGGTAGTCTACTTTATCATCAACATTATTCAATTCATAATCTTCGTCATGAGTTTTTCTGCTTACTCTATCTCTTGACCTTTCTTTATCTCGATCAGCCTCCCTCTCCTTCTCTCTAATTTTATCTTTCCCCTTATCCTTGTCCCCATCTCTATAGCTTTCCCTCTCTTTTTCTCTATCTCTATGCTTCTCTCGCTCCCTTTCCTTCGCCTTATCCCTTTCTTTCTCCCTTTCCCTATCTCTATCCCTACTCTTCTCTTTTGCCCTCTCCTTCTCTCGTGCTCTATCACTATCTTTCTCCACCTCTCTTTCCTTCTCACGGTCTTTATCCTTACTCCGGTCCTTCTTATCCCTATCCCTCTCACGCTCTTTTTCCCTGTACTTCTCTCTATCATAATCTTTCTCCCTCACCTTACTATCTTTAACCCTGTCCTTTTCACGTTCATCCCTATCTTCCTTCTTCCGTTCCCTGCCAGCCACTCTATCCTTCTCTACATCCCTCACCTCTTTTGAAATGTCCTCAGCAGTCCTCTTCAGCTGTTCCCTGTCTTTACTTCGGTGCTCCTTGTCGCTCTTCTTCCTATCCTTGCTTCTATGCTTGCTAGATTTCTCTGCCCCATCATCATCATATTGCTCCCTCACAGGGGAATCCTCTGTATCAGTCCTACCCTCATACCGCGATTCAGACCACTCCACTTCCATCAAAACACCTACAAAACCATTAAAAATAAACCATTAACTAAATCAATACCCAGATTTGGCGAGTTTCCCGTGCAAATAACAGTTAATTAACAATAAAACCAGAACCCTATTTCACATAGTTAAGAAAATTAATAAACGAATAAACTTTACTAAAATAACATCTCCTTCATAAACCTAACTTCCAAAATTCTGAAACTAACGTAATGATCCAAATTAAAGAAGGCCATTGAAATTGAAATTGATCCAAAGAGGGAAAAAAAAATTCATCAAACATCTTAAGGGCAGACATCAAATCTCAAAAAGGAACAGAAAGAACACAAACTCGGACGATCAGGGACCAAATTCGTGAATTTAAATAAACCAAAAGAAAGATATTGTGAATTCAAAGGTTATTTTCGCGAGTTTCCTGTGCAAATAACCTTTAACTAACAATTAAATGAGAACCCTATTTCACGCAGTGAAACTAAATAAATAGAAGTAAAGTTACTGTTCATAAGCCTAAGTTCGAAAATTCTGAAACTGAGATTCGAATATAAACTAACGCAATGAAAACATTTATCAAACATCTTAAGGGCAGACACCAAACCTCAAAAAAATGATATTTAAAAAACCCAAAAGAAAAATATTACGAATTCCAATAAACCAAATGATACGTTCCTTTTTAGCAAAAAGGATAAGCTTAAGGAAAAGAGAAAAATAAATTAAATGAAGCAATTTTCTGATATCTTTTAATTCATAATGGGTCTTTAAATAAAGATTACAACTGAAGCATAAACAAAAGATAATGGAAAGTAACTACCCAACTAAACAATATGGAGAATAACTACCCAACTGAACAATACACAAAACATGGAGATGCAGTTACATATTCATGGGATCATGGGTTTGTATCACCAAACCACAAACTTACTTCGCTGCAAAATTTGGGTGCCCTGCCGCTGGAGCTTTCAAACACCAAGAATGTAACTAAAGATTGAAAAGTTAAAAACCTTAAATGGGTTTTTGATAACCCAACTCAACGCAGCAGTGTTTCCTTACAGACACGATGCGGGTAAATACTGATTTTAAGTGGGTCGAGCTCCTTCAGCCATGAAGATGGAGCTTGGGTACAAGAATCACCATAACAGAGAAATAAGATGAATAAATTTGTTTTAGACACTTTGAGCTTAAGAGGTTTATGTGTAATCCTTCAAGAGCCCTGACCCCAATTTCAAGAATTTAAAAATTTGCAAATTCAAATTCTGATCATAGGTCATAAAAGAAGAAAAATTAAACAACAAAATAAGCATTCAATCCTACCATTAACCCGAGATTCATCAAGATGAAGAGGTGAGGAGCATACCTATTGTTCTTGTGTGAAGAGAGAGACGTGCAACTGGGAACGCAAGAGAGAGAGGGAAGGAATGAAAAAAATAATTTATCCCGAGGACAAAAAAAAATAAAAAAATCAATTTTATCAAACGCAATTTTAACTTAATCATGTTTTTGTGTTCAGTTTATGGGTTACTTAAAATCGGAATTTTACTTTAAATCAAAAGAAAGATAAAATATCATAAAACATAAAATCTTAACACACAAAAAATTATAAAATCATGAAAATGTTTGAAATTTTGATCAAATTATTTTAATCGAAAAAAATCATAAAATTATAAAATCATAAATTTAAATTGAAATTTTAACTATTCTATCGCAACAAGTCCACTCAAAATACGTGGAGCCCACGTACTTACTCATGAGAGAAACATAATCTTCTTTTTATTAAACTTAAATTCTTAATTCTTTTATCAATATCATTAATAAATTATACTTTTATAAGAAAATTTTCCTATTATCATGTGTTACTGATTTTTTTTATCTCTATTTCTTTTAATAACTTGAATTCTCTTATATTATTCCATTTATATGTTAGTCGTATTAATATCTCAATTTAGGTTGAGTTAAGCCCGAACTTAAGTCATAAGTCACCATTGAAGAAATAAACCTAATGGGGGCTGAAAAATAAATAACAAAAAAAAAATTGGCAGAGGCAACCTTCCTTGTTAAGAGGAGGTAAAATACATGGTGCACCAATGCTCCCTAAATCTTATATTATCGGCCTATGCATATGATTATAAGATTCATTATTTTTTATTTATTAAAATAATTTGAAATTTGCATATAGAACTTAAAGTTCATGATAGAATTTCGTTTGGAATTTCTTGCAAATGATCTTGAAAATCTTGGATTTTTGTTCTACGTGATAAGAGTTTTCTAATCATATATTTTATGCATATTTTCATTGAGTATTCTAAGAAAATTTTGAATATGAATATCTTGATTTTATTACATGAAAGTTTAAAAAGTTTCTCGAATTATTTTCAATTGATTTTGAAAAATAAGTTTTTAGTGATCTATTGATTGTTTGAAATCATTTCCTATAGTGAAGGAATTTCGTTCATGAATGTATTGTTATGAACCATATGATTCATATTATGAAAGTTGCAATCTATTTTTAAATCGATCTTGTTTTATTTATGTAAAATAAAAATTGGTTTGACGGTTTTTGTTCCCATGTTGTTTTCCCACTATTTTATGTTGTTTTAATACAAAAATAATATCTTTTTGTGCCAAGAAAAATCACAACTCATAGATTGAAAAATTATTTTTTAAACTTTCAAAAGCTCTCAAAAATTGTTTAAAATTTTCGAGATGGATTAGATTGGAATCTTATTGTTGTTTTTGGGTTGTATACACACGCCCCGTAGTAGGTGGCATGGCTGGTGCCCCAGTAGGAACCATCTGCAATGGCACAGCCTGCACTGCAGCAACTCTCGTCGTCGGGCAATCTCTGGAGTAGTGGCCCTCCTTGCCACACTGGAAGCATATCAACTGTCCGGTAGAACACGGCCCAAAATGTGACTTCCCGCATCCCGAGCATCTGGGAGCAGGAGGTCTAGCTGCGTTCCCCTGAGTAGAAGTCCTTTTAAATTGATTTGGCGCTTGCTTAGCCGCCAACTGTTTGCCCTTGCCTTTATTTCCAAGCTTCCTGTCTCTCCAGGAAGCGGAACCACCAGTACTCTGTGGTACCTCAATCTTGGCCTTCTTGGCCTGACACGCACGGCAGTAGTCCTCAATGTCGCGGCACTGCTGTACTAAAGCTCTGAAGTCTCTCGAAGCAGAACCAGC
This sequence comes from Gastrolobium villosum, assembly GCA_032173675.1. Classification (NCBI taxonomy): domain Eukaryota; kingdom Viridiplantae; phylum Streptophyta; class Magnoliopsida; order Fabales; family Fabaceae; genus Gastrolobium; species Gastrolobium villosum. The sequence goes on from JAVKPL010002780.1 coordinate 47,039, forward strand.
AAGATGTCCGGCTATATCCTCATTAAGTCCCCTCCAGAACTTAGCAACAAGAAAAACAGGAGTCGGTCTCGCCATGCGGAAATGAGCGAACTTGACCAGCTCATTAAACTTGGCCAGGTACTCGTCAACAGACAACGAGCCCTGCACCAAACAGTCAAACTCTCCTTGCTTCCTCTCCTGAGAGTCATATGGAAAGTACTGCCCCAGAAAGCACTCCTCAAAGAACGGCCACGTCATCACACGGCCCTGCATCTCGTAGATGTGAGAAATGTTGGTCCACCACTCATGGGCCTCGCCCTCCAGCATATAGGTGGCAAACATCAGCTTCTGCGGATCGGTACACTGCATGATCCGGAAGATCTTGTCCAACGCCTGTAGCCATCTGGCAGCAGCAATGGGATCATAAGATCCGTCGAAAGAAGGTGGCTTATGCTTGCGGAAAGCATTCAGCCGGCGATCGATCTCGTCACGATCCTCAGCAAATACGGGGATGGTCTGCAAAGCCCCCGTCAAATGACTGCCCTCACCCATCTGACTCTGGGTGTCCTCCTGTTGACTAGGCGGAGGTGGAGGCGGTGGCGGCGGTGGAGGTGGTGGAGGACACTGGCCAGCAGCAGGACCAGCCCTCAACTCCTCCAACATGACCCTCATCATAGTCATGTTGGCCATCCGGTTCTCCTCCAGAACCTCAGCAGTGGCTCGCCGGTTCGCCTCTCTGATGGCGTCCAGCATCGCCTGGTTTGCCAACCGTCGGCTAGTCGGGCCGCCTGCATCTCAGCTAATGCAGCCAGGATAGGATCCGATTGATCCTCGCTCGTACTAGGGTTCCTCCTTGGTGGCACCATGACTCTGCACAAGTTACACAAAGAATGAGTTGATCAGGCCCACGCCATGTGGTCACATATGCATCATCATAATACACACCAATCAAAGAGAACGCAAAGTAGACACGCAACGAAACATCCTAAGTTATTGCAATACATACAGGCTTTTCCCTTGAAAGTGCTCTGATACCATAAAATGTAACAGCCCGTGTTAACCCGGATTGTTAACATACTATCGTATTAAGCCACGCTTAATTAAAATGCGGAATAACTTTTTCTTTAATTCAATTATGACGTCATTAACCTTAGCCAACTTGATTACTTAATCAATTTCATAAAATACTGCCTGTATGTAAATTGCAAGACAACTAACTGAAATACCTCATATATAAATAATAAGTGAGTATCTAAGTCGCAGGACTACAAAACATAGCCTGAACCAAAATCCTGTTACTTTAATTACAACTTCAAATAAAAGACAATAACAAAACCATGTGGCATGGACAAACCCCATGCTCACCAAATAAGACACAATGCCCAACAACAGTCTCAATGTAATCATAAGCGTAAACATAAACAGCAGTCAAATCCAGCATGTCAGCATATCATAATATCAACTCAGCTCTGGCCTCCTGCCACCTGACCCCTCAACATTACCTGATCCTGAAATAAGCGTCCCCAAACGTGGGGTGAGATCTCTAAACAAGAAATCTCAGTAAGACAAGGGGTCCTCAAGGATCTTCCACCCCAAGCTCGCTTACATGTGTAATATAAGTTCAAAAACATTATTTACAATATAAGTTCCAAAACTATGCGATGCAGCAGATAATCATGCCATGTGTGTTTATCAAATCTACTGGCCAGAGAAATGCAGGAATACGTCTAAACCCACATGAGTACAAGGAACACCGCTTGCACCTCACCCACAGCCTCACCATCTTGTATGTACTACATACTCAGGATTACCGTATAGGTGGACACCACATGCATATGATAAAAGCACATTGCATAAAATAGCTCTACAGCATTTCCAAAACATCAAAGCATGTAACACAGCATGCATAAACCACATCCCCATGGGACATGGTGGAACCACAAAATGGCTAAACCGAGGACACGAAAGCTTACCTTGCAAGCTAGCTATCCAAGCCAAGAGTCCAACCACTCTTATGTCCAAACACAGCAGTATCACAATCTGATATGGACCAATAATACATCAATATTTATGCATCACAAGCATGCAACTTAAAGACTACGCCTTTCCTTTACGTTTTACGTCTTAAGGCTTCCAACAAAGCCATAAGCCCTTAATCATATGATTCTGACTTAGATTATTAATTACAGAAGTTCAACTTCCTTAATCTAGGGTCCACAAACCCCCAATAGCTTACTGCTCACACAGCACAGCTACTGTTCTGCGAAAATCCAGGATATCCGGATATCCCAAGGGACATATCCGGATATGCCATATCCGGATATCACACTGGTCATATTCGGATATACCATATCCGGATACCCAGATCCCACATCCGGATATGAATATCCGGATACCATATCCGGATACTGATATCCGGATATCTGTTCGACAAATATCCGGATATCTCACGACAGAATGCAGTTTCTGCATTTCGTGAATATCCAGTCCAAAGATCTCACTTTTAACCGATTATAGACACTTAAACATGCATTTCAATGTGTGTTTAACCTACCCCACCCTTAAGTTATCAACTTAGATAAATACATGCATCAAGGTTCCATTTTTAAACATTTAAACCCATGATCATGGTTGGTATAACTTAACTAAACTCAAAAACAGAGGAATGAGGGCACTTGGAGCTCACCAACAGCACTTCAAACTCAGACCAAGTAAGAGCACGAAAATGACACCTCCAAGATGGGTTCTTGCACCACAAGATGGCTCCTTGGCACCACCAATGCCAAGCCAAAGGTTCAAGCCACTCAAGCTCACCAACTCAGCCCACCAACCTCACACACACAGCAGCTGACACTGCCCAAGGAACACTCCTCTCACTCCCACAAGGATGCTCACAAGTGTATAGGAAGGAAAAGGAGGAGAAACCAAGCCAAAAGGTGAAGACTTGATCCTCAAAGGTTAAGGGAAAGAAATGAAATAGTGTTGTGGAGCAAAAACAGCCCCCCTCACGTATGATCAAAGGTTGCCTAGGGTTTTGTGCCCCCTAAGGTTAGTATATATAGGCATTTAAGCCATAACGCGCAGTAATAGCCTTAATAGCAACGCAAAAGATATTGATCCCAAACTTTGGAATCTAGACCTACACATTTTTCTAAGATTTGTCATATTTTTATTTTATTTTTCGGAGCACCTTTCCGGTACGCGCTTTTCCATAGCCAGTATCAGTTCTGGCATCAGATTGCATTGTTTTGACTTGAAACTTGTTTTAAAAGTCCTACATAATATTCTAGTAATTATCATGCATTCGTTATAATTTTCCGGGATAATTTTCCGGTACGCATTTATACCGGGTAGCAGAACCGGTATCTGCGCTTTTCTTCCGAAAAGCGACTTTCAGCATTTTTACTCACTCAGTATAATTATTTAAGCCCAATAATAATTATTAAGGTCAATTATGGAATCATTTCCTAATTATCCTAATTGATTCACTAATTACCTTAATTAGCGGTGCGGGTTCTTACAGTATCTAAATTTGATGCGTTGAAGATGGTGGATCCACGGAATGTTAATTTGGAAAATGTTGAGATTGTGAGGGAGACTCCTCTAGATCAGACTAAAGAGCTCAATACAGTCACATGAGAAAGAAAAAAAGGGGTCAGAAGGACAAAGCTAAACTAATTGAAACGGCCACAGCGTATCAGTTGGTTTGGGACACTATCAAGGATACAGATGCCTATAATAAGGAAGGCAAGGTAGATGATGTGGCAACTCTTTCTGAAAAATCTAAATCAAAACCTATTGTTATATGCCCAGAATTGTGGGAATCAAAGGAGGGAATGGTTGTAGACGAGCAACCTTCTCTTGGAAGAGATAAGTCAAAGATAATAAATTAATAGAGCCACCTTCAATCCAGAATATTGTCTCACAGGGAGTGGAAGAGATAAGTCAGCCTAATGACCAGCTTATGAATGATGTGGAGAGTCCTCCTAATACTAAACCGCTAGATCAATATAGGAGAGGACAAGAGCACACTGACAGGAATGAAATGGATTGCCATATGGTAGAGATTAAAGATAGCCCTATAGGTGTGAAGAAGGAGCAAGTTCCCATTAAACCTGTAACAAATTCCATTAGTTATTAATGAATATTCTTGTTTGGAATGTAAGAGGTGCTGCTAAAAGAGAATTGGGTGGTGCTTTAAAATCTATGGTTAGTAAGAATCATGTGAAGATTTTAATCCTCCTTGAACCTCGTACGCATAGTGGGGTGTGTGAAAAGTTGGAGCGAAAGCTTGGTTTTGACAGTTATCTTGTGGAGGAAGCCGTCGGGTTCTCGGGAGGTATTTGGATCTTATGGAATAGTAGGAAGGTAGATGTAGTGCTCCTTGCCCAAGCTTCTCAGTTCATTCATTGTAAGGTCAATTTTCCAAATGTACACTCATTTATTTTTACTGCGATTTATGCTAATCCCCTTCAAAGTACCCGTGAACAACTATGGAATGATCTCAAGAGTATTAATGAATCTATCTTTGATCCTTGGATCCTTGAGGGTGACTTCAATGAGAAAGCATTTATTCATGAGAAAAAGGGAGGTGTAGCACTTGACCCTGATAAATGTGCAAAATTTGCTTCTATTCTCAATGAATGTCAAATGGCAGATTTGGGTTATGATGAATCTTTCTACACATGGCAAGGTCCAAAATGGGGAAGCATGGGCATAATTTTCAAGCAGTTGGACAAAGTGGTGGCTAATGTGTCTTGGAGAATGAAGTTTGATGAAGCCAGAGTGGTTTCTCTTCCTCGTCTACTATCAAATCACAACCCTTTATTGATCAAATTATTTGAGGAAGTTAATGATAAAGGCAAGAGACCGTTTCATTTTTTCGCTGCTTGGAAAGAACATCATAATTTCAGTGACTTTCTTAAATCAAAGTGGGAGCAGGATTTTGATCTTCCTTATATGCTTCAAAGGCTGGTACCTGAAATCAAAATTTGGAATATAAGGGTCTTTGGTATTATTGAAACTAGGAAGAACAACATTATTAGGAAAACTGCTAGCATACAAAAAAGGCGTGAACAATTTGAAACAGATCATCTGAAACATGAGAGGTGAAATGCCAAAAAATGCTGACTAATGTACTTAGAGAAGAAGAGATGTTCTGGCATCAAAAATCAAGACAGAAGTGGGTGTGTGATGGGGATAGAAATACTCATTTTTATCATCTGAGCACAGTGCTGAGAAGAAATGTGAATAAAATCTCCAGACATAAAAATGATACTAATGTTTGGGTGTCAGATCTTAACGATCTCCAATTTTTAGCTTGTAATTTTTTTAAGAATCTTTTCACAGATGATATCGAAAAAAGAAGGTGGATTACGTCTGGTAATTTATGGCCAGTACTATCCTATGAAGATCATGAGGGCCTTCGAAGATCCCCTAGCGAGCTGGAAATTAAACAAATCATTTTTAAGATGTGTGCTCTCAAAGCTCCTGGCTCTGATGGTTTTCTAGCTATCTTTTACTAAAAAAATTGGCAGTTGATCAAGTCTCAAGTTTGTAAATTGGTGAATCAGGTTTGGAGATATCCTGAATTATTGGCATCTGTGAACTCCACTCTACTAGTGTTGATCCCAAAAGTTCAACCCCTTGTGCATATCAGCCAGTTTCTCCCTATCTCGCTCTTCCCGGTTATTTATAAAATTATTAGTAAGCTCATAGTGAATCGTCTGAAGCCTATCATGGAAAAAGTGGTCTCTCCTGCTCAAACAAGCTTTGTTCCCAATCGTCGCATTCAAGATAATATATTTGTGGTACAAGAATTAGTTCACTCTATGAGAGAAATGCAAGGTAGAAAGTGCTTTATGGCTATCAAAGTGGATATAGAAAAAGCATATGACCGGTTAAATTGGAATTTCATCCGTAATGTTATGGAAGAAATCCAGATTCCGAATACAATTCTTGAACTAGTAATGGCAGCAGTAACATCATCCAAGACTGCAGTGATTTGGAATGGGAAAGTAACTGAGGAATTCCAACCGAGTAGGGGTGTTAGGCAAGGAGATCCTTTGTCACCTTACCTTTTTGTTCTAGCCATGGAAAAGCTCTCTCATATAATTAGCACTGCTGTCTACGGAGGATTGTGGAAGCCTATCCGGGCAGCAAAAAATGGGCCCTTAATCTCACATTTACTCTTTGCGGATGACCTTATGCTTTTCTTAGAAGCAAGTGAGGATCAGATTCATGTTCTTCTCCAATGTCTTGGTCTGTTTGGGAAAATTTCTTGTGAAAATGTGAGTGAGAAAAAAACCACTATGTTCTTTTCGAAGAACACTTCGAATGATATAGCTAACAAAATCATAGATATTAGTGGTTTTAAGCGAGTAACAAAGGTGGGGAGATATCTTGGGGTGATGATTCAACAGGGTCGTGTGACAAAGAATCTATTCTCTGGAATTATTGATAGAGTTAAAGAGAGGTTGTCTGCCTGGCATAGTGATAAACCCCTAGTTCATCGGGTTTTTCATCATAAATTAGTATCAATTTGTGTGATTAATTGGATGAAAAAGAGGTTAATGTCCGGGAAATCCCTCAAGTGCAAGTTCTGAAAGTTTTGTTGAAAATTTACACTGTCTTGTAGGGAAAGGAAGCTTAAAAAGCAGCAGAAAGAAGGAAGAGGATTTTGGAGAAAGGGAGAATGCCTAAGTGTTGAGCGTTAAAATGTACACACGGACCGTTTTAGCGCGCTGCTCAAATTGAAGGCAAAAGTTGCTGGTGCTGAGCGCTAAAACGTCCACACAGAACATTTTAGCGCGTTGCTGCAAACTAAGGGCGAAAGTTGCTGGTGCTGAGCGCTAAAACGTCCACACAGAACGTTTTAGCGCACTGCTGTTGGAAAAGTTTTGGGTTTTGGGTGCTAAAACCTCCTGATCAAACGTTTTAGCGCCCTTATGTGGGAAAAGACTCTGGTCTTGAACGCTAAAACGTTCAAATCAAGTGTTTTAGCGTTGGATTCAGTTAAAAGCAGTTGGGGATCTGCCAGCCATGGACTTTAAAATGCCCATCAAGAACGTTTTAGCGCCCAATGCAGTTAAAAGCAGTTGGACATCCGTCAAGCCTGGACGCTAAAACACCCATCAAGAACGTTTTAGTGCCCATGTTATTTTTTTAGCAGAATTTGTAACACTATAAAAGGCAAAGGCCTTCACATTTTCTGATATAATTTTCTACCATATCTCTCTCTCCTACATCAGATCATCTGATCTGATTTCTCTCTCTTACTTTCCAAATTCTTAGGAGTAGTGTTGTATTAGTTAGTGTTTCATATGTGATTGCACTTGAAGATTGAAGACTTACTATCATGACAATGGAGTTTGATATTTCTTCTTCTCTTGTCTTTATTTCAATTATTTCTGAGTAGAGTTCTTTGTAGTTTGATTCAATGGAACTCAAGTGTGAATTTATGAATGATTAATTAGATATTTTGTTTCTCTATTATGTGATTGTATCAAGTTGTCTTGATTAATTCTTCATGTTAAAGGAATAGTGTAGAACAGACATGTTTACATTGTTCTATAGTTGACAACTTTATCATTAGTGTTTTAGTAGTCAAGACATTGATGCTATGATACTGGTGTAATATTAAGACCTTAGTAATTAATGCATGTATTATGAAGGGAATCACCAAGACATTGGAGTTTCTGATTAATGTGTCTATCAGGGTAGTAAGACATTACATTCTGATGATAAGTAAAAGGTTGATTAACATCACATAGTAGATAATTCATTATGGAAATTGGTTCATCCATAAGTTCATGCTTGAGGGAAATTGACATCTGACTACTTGTTAAGTTATATTCATATTTTATTTGTTTTTCAATTCTTTAATTTTATGCAATCTAAATTCCTAGTGACAAGAAATCAATGCAATTCAGAATTTTTCGGTTGATTCAATTCAATAACATCTGGTTAGTCAGTGCTTGACACAAATCCTCGTGGGAACGATCTTTACTCATCATTTTATTACTTGTATGACTAGTGCACTTGCTAATCTTTGCTAATCTGACAATAAGTTTTTGGCGCCGTAGCCGGGATTTGATGTTCAACATTGATAGATACCATTAGTTGTTGAGATTGAATCTTTTATTTTTCAGCATTTTAATTTTTGTTGTATGAAATTTTTTTCTGTGGTAATTCTGGTGTATGCGAGGTACTATTGATCAAAACTCTTTGTTGTTTGATCCGGAATTAGAAAGGACAATTAGAAGGAACAGAAGGGCAGCCAGAAGAAGGCAAGTACTGGAAAGTGGTGAACCAAGTACTATAGTACAGGAAGAAATTATGGCAGAAAATCATGTGCGACCACCACAGAGGACACTGGGAGATTACATGACTCCTGCTGTCATTCCACCCATTGGAACTGTGGTTAGACCTACTGTGGAGCCCAGCAATTTTGAATTGAAGCCTGCACTGGTACAATTGGTGCAGAAGGAACAGTTTGCTGGAACAAGTGCAGAAGATCCATATCTGCACTTTGAGAATTTCTTGTTGTTAAGTGACACTGTGAAAATCAATAGAGTGACCAGAGATGCCATTCTGTTGAGGCTATTTACTCATTCAGTGAAGGATGATGCCAGGAGATGGCTACAGTCACTTCCACAAGGAAGTATCACTACTTGGGAAGATCTACAGACCAAGTTTTTGGCCAGATTCTTTTCAGCATCCAAGTGGGCAAAGTTGAAGGATGAGATCACAGGATTCAAGCAGAAGGAGTCAGAGTCCATCTATGAGGCCTGGGAAAGTTTCAAGACATTGTTGAGGAAATGTCCATAACATGGGATTGAAGTGTGGAATCAGGCAGCAATCTTTCCTCAAGGGATGACTACTAATACTAGGACATTGGTGAATGCCACTTCTGGTGGGTCATTGATAACCAAGACTCCTCAGGAAGCCCTTGACATATTTGAATCTTTGGCATCTCAGGAATTTGACAATGCTCCAGTGGCTGATAGAAGAACATGAATCATTAAGTTGGATGGGTATGATGCTCTGCTAGCCAAGAATGATTAGTTGATGCAGACTCAGAAAGAGCAACAACAACAGTTGGATGCTCTCACTAAGCAACTATCCTCTCAAAAGGTTGCTTCTGTGGACACTAACTGTGTGTGTGCAATTTGTGGGAAAAGCCATGTAACAGATGATTGTGATTATGGGGTATCTACAGAACAAGCTGAAGTGAATGAAGTATGGTATGACCAGAGAAACCCTAACACCCAAGGGCGAAATCTGTATCTGCCACCACGAAAGAATAGGAATCAACACCCTAGGTTCAGTTACAGTTCCAACCATCAGTTGAATCCTCCATTGCGTCCTCCTCCACCACATCCATCACAGCAAGGAGATACTTTTGCATGGGAGAAAGCTTTTGCCCAGTTATCTAATACCACTCAAGATTTCATTCAAGGGTCAAATTCTTTCAGAGAATAAACTTTTGCATTCATGCAAGAAACTAAAACTTCATTTAGAAACCAGGAAGCATCCATCCGGAATTTGGAGACACAGATTGGTCAGCTATCAAGGCAGATATCTGAGAGATCACAGGGCAAGTTCCCTGGTGATACAATGGTGAATCCAAAGGAGCACTGCAAATCTATTACTACAAGAAGTGGGCTTGTGCTTCAACCGGTTCAGAAGAAAGTGGAAGACAAGAAGGATGAAGAAGAAGTAATTGTTAAGGATGTAGTGGAAGATGATGAAAAAGAAATAGTGGTGGAAGATAAGAAAAAAGATGAGGTGGTAGTTGAAAATAACCCTTCACCTAAGAAGATGATGAAGTGGGAGAATAAGAAAATGGCTGACAAACAAGATCAGCCCATTAACTTGTCCCCATATGCTAAAGTTCCCTATCCTCAGAGGTTGAAGCAAGAAATCCAGAAACAACATTATGCAAGATTTCTGGATATCTTTAAGAAGTTGCAGATCAACATTCCATTTGCTGAGGCCTTGGAGAACATGCCCCACTATGCCAAGTTCATGAAGGATCTTCTGTCTAAGAAGAGGAAACTGAAGGATGGTGAGACAGTGGCCTTAACAGAAGAGTGTAGTGCCCTGATCCAGAAGAAGCTTCCACCAAAATTAAAAGATCCAGGAAGTTTCAGCATCCCTATTGCTAGATCCCTGATTGATGTTGAACAAAGGAAGCTAATGTTAAGGGTGAATGAAAAGACAATCACAATTGATGTGTTTGAAGCCATTAAACATCCTGTTGATATGGAGGATTATTTCAGGATTGATATCATTCAGGAGGTTATGGATGAAGTGACAGGAGAAGAGGACCTGTTATTAGAGGAAGACAAATGTAATGAAGAGACTAGTGAGGAATATTATCAGGAAGAACCGGTAGTTGAGGAGCTTGAACAGAAGGTGGATGACATTCCTAAGGGAGCACCTAAGGTATAACTAAAAGAACTACCTTCAAATATGAAGTATGTGTTCCTTGGGGATGATCAAACATACCCAGCCATTATCAATGCATTCTTGTCTGAAGGGGAGGAAGTGAAGTTGGTAGAGGTGCTCAAGAAGAACAAGACAGCCATGGGCTGGTCATTTTCAGATCTTAAGGGTATCAACCCTTCATTCTGCACTCACAAGATACTGATGGAAGAAGAAGTCAAACCAGTGAGGCAACCACAAAGGAGACTTAATCCCACTCTGAAAGAGGTAGTGAGGAAAGAGGTGGTGAAGTTACTTGATGCTGGAATGATTTACCCTATTTCAGACAGTGCTTGGGTGAGTCCAGTTCAAACAGTACCCAAGAAAGGAGGGATGACTGTGGTTAGAAATGAAAATAATGAACTGATCCCTACAAGAACAGTGACTGGCTGGAGGATGTGTGTAGACTACCGGAGACTCAACAAAGCAACCATAAAGGACCATTTACGTATTCCATTCCTGGACCAGATGCTGGAGAGATTGGCAGGACATGCTTTCTACTGTTTCTTAGACGGATTCTTAGGCTACAACCAGATAGCTGTGGCTTCGGAAGATCAGGAGAAGACTGCATTCACTTGCCCCTATGGAATCTTTACATACCGGAGGATGCCTTTTGGCCTATGCAATGCACCAGCAACTTTTCAAAGGTGCATGCTTTCCATATTCTCTGACATGGTAGAAAGATGCATTGAGATTTTCATGGATGATTTTTCTGTGTTTGGTCCTACTTTTGATGCATGATTAGAAAACTTGGACAGTGTTTTGAAAAGATGCTAAGATTGCAATCTTGTGCTGAAATGGGAGAAATGTCACTTCATGGTGACAGAGGGTATTGTTTTGGGACACAAAGTGTCCAATAGAGGAATTGAAGTAGATAAGGCCAAGATCTCTGTTATTGAGAAACTACCCCCTCCCATAAATGTTAAAGGTGTGAGAAGTTTTCTAGGACATGCTGGATTTTACCGTCGCTTCATAAAAGACTTTTCAAAAATTGTAAAACCATTGTGCAAGTTGTTAGGAAATGATCAAGAATTTCTGTTTACTGATGACTGCTTGCATGCATTTAATATGTTGAAAGACAAGTTGATTACTGCACCCATAATCATGGCACCTAATTTTTCATTGTCTTTTGAGCTTATGTGTGATGCTAGTGATTTTGCTGTGGGGGTAGTGTTAGGCCAAAGGAAGGATAGATTATTGCATGTCATTTATTATGCCAGTAAAATTCTTAATGAAGCACAAAAGAATTATGCTACTACAGAAAAAGAGTTATTGGCAATAGTGTATGCATTTGACAAATTCAGGTCATATCTGCTAGGGTCCAAGGTTATTGTTTACACTGTCCATGCAGCTTTGAAGTATTTGTTAACCAAGCAGGATGCTAAGCCCAGGTTACTTCGATAGATGTTACTTCTACAAGAGTTTGAATTAGAGATTAAGGACAAAAAGGGAGTTGAAAACTTGGTAGCTGATCATTTATACAGGATCACAGAGACAGACTTACAAGAGGGTCCGGAAGTAGTGATCAAGGAAGAGTTTCCTGATGAGGAAATATTGGCTATAAGCACTATTTCCCAGTTGGTTCACGATCAAGTTTTGTCTATTAACACCCCACCATGGTTTGCTGATTTTGCTAACTACAGAGGTGCTGGAGCCATGCCAAAGGATTTCACTTACCAGCAGAGGAAGAAATTTTTGCATGATGTGAGGAGATACACCTGGGATGAACCAAACCTCTTCTATAGATGCTCTGATGGAGTAATAAGAAGATGCATTCCATAAGAGGAGGAAAATAGTGTTTTATGGCACTGTCATGGTTCAGCCTATGGTGGCCACTTTGCAGGTGAGAGAACAGAAGCCAAGGTTTTGATGAGTGGTTTTTACTGGCCCACATTGTACAAGGATGCCAGAAAGTATGTGGAGGCATATGACAACTGCCAAAGAACTGGAAAAATCTCCAGGAGAAATGAAATGCCTTTGAATAACATACTGGAGGTGTAGATTTTTGATGTTTGGGGTATGGATTTCATGGGACCCTTCCCTTCATCCTACTCTAACAAGTATATCCTGGTAGCAGTTGACTATGTTTCTAAATGGGTTGAAGCCATAGCCACACCCACTAATGATTCTCGGGTAGTAATTGCCTTTTTAAGAAAGAACATCTTTGCGAGATTTGGAATTCTGAGAGCCATAATCAGTGATGGGGGTACTCATTTTGATAATGGGTGGGTTGAATATGCTCTTGCAAAGTATGAAGTCAGGCATAAGATAAGCACTTCGTACCACCCACAGACTTGTGGTTAAGTTGAAATTTCCAATAGGGAATTGAAAAGAATATTGGAGAAGACTGTTGGTAATGCTAGGACTCAATGGTCCAAGAAAGTTGATGACACCTTGTGGGCATACAGGACAGCATTCAAGACTCCAATTGGAATGTCTCCATTTCAATTGTTGTTTGGGAAAGCATGTCATTTGCTTGTTGGGTTGGAGCATAAAGCATTGTGGGCTGTCAAGTTTTTAAACTTTGACTCCAAGGCAGCAGGTGAGAAAAGGTTACTGCAATTGGATGAACTGGATGAATTCCATCTTCAAGCATATGAGAGTGCCAGCCTATACAATGAGAAGAACAAGTTATGGCATGATAGGAAGATCACACCCAAGGATTTCAAAGTGGGAGATCAGGTGTTGTTATTCAACTCCAGGTTGAAATTGTTTCCAGGCAAGTTGAAGTCCAGATGGTCTGGACCGTTTGTGGTTAAGAGCATAATGCCTTATAGAGTGGTGGAAATTTGTTCTTGGGACTCTGACCGAAGTTTTACTGTTAACGTTCAGAGGTTGAAACTTTACAATGGATGTGCTGTGGATAGGCAACTGATTTCAGTTGCCTTGTTGGAGGTAAGTTAGATCATAACCGTCAGGCTCGCGACGTTAAACACGCGCTGAGTGGGAGGTAACCCACTGTATCAGGTATGTAACATTAATGTTAATACCATGTCTAAAGAAGAGAACAGGGAAAAGTTTTGAAAAATTTTAAGAAAATAAATTTTGACAAGTGTTGGGCGCTAAAACTTCCATTCTGAACGTTTTAGCATTCTAAGAGTTGCACTACGTGCAAACTCTCCGGCCATGCGCGCTAAAACGTGATAACTGAACTTTTTATCGCTCCATAAGAGCACCTATGTGAGAACTCTCTGGCCAAAAGCACTAAAACGTTCATACTGACTGTTTTAGCATTTTACTAATGCATCAATTGCAAGCACTTTGGCCCAGCGCGCTAAAACGTCCATCAAGACCATTTTAGCGCGGTGCTGCACACAACGTGTGCATACTTTTCTGGTCCTGGGCGCTAAAACGTTTGGTTTCAACGTTTTAGCGCTGAGTCACTTACTTTGAAATACACGGTTTTCCCTCACTTCTCCGTCACTCTATTCTTACATACACTCATTCTCTCCTCTTCTCCAAATTACAATTTCTTTTTGATTCTGTATTCTACATTCCATTCCTCTCATCAACATTAAGGTATGTATCATCTTTCCTTCCTTCTCCATTTATCCTTGCATAATTCTCGTGTTCATGTAAATTATCTAGGGTTCTTAGGTTTTTTTTTTTTATCATGATTCCATCTAGTTCATATTATATATATACTTGTTTGTTCTTGTGTTGTGCTGAAGATTATGAACGGTTTTTGGGTTTTAGAGCTATCCCCGATCATATCTCACCCTACACCCTATGCACACATTCACAAGGTGTTCGACAAAATACCTGACTCAGAATAGTCAGGGCGCTAAAATGCTGGTCCTCCACGTTTTAGCGCTCGGTCAGTTTCACACACGTTTACGGCCAGGCCGCTAAAATGCTCAGAGTGACCGTTTTAGCGCCCAGGCCCTACTGCATACATGATTTGGTCTTCTGATTTTGGGCATTGTGGGGGGTGTTTACTGGCATAATTGGGATCTAATTGCACCACTTCTTCAATTTAAATCTGGGAATTGGATCCCATGTTGTTCCATGCTATACTGATTTGTCTCTTTTAATGTACAGGATTATGTCTACACCTCCACCAAAGAAGAATGGCAAGAAGAGGTCCAAGGTGTCTCAAACTTCTGCACCTACACCACCACCTCCTGCCTTTGATGCTCATTTTCAGAGGAGTGCTGAGCACGAGGTCCGTTTCACCAAAAGATGTGGACTGATAAACCCTTAGTTATCAGGTTTTTAAGCATGAATTAGTATTAATTTGTGTGATTAAATGGACGGAAAAGAGGTTAATTTCCTGGAAAGCCCTCAAATACAAGTTTTAAAAACTTTGTTGAAAATTACATTGTTTTTGTAGGGAAATGAAAATCAAAGAAGCAATTGAGAGAAGGAAGAAGATTCTGAAGAGTGGGAAATGCTAAGTGTTGAGCGCTAAAACGTCCACACAGAACGTTTTAGCCGCTGATGCGAGATTAAGGCAAAGCTTGCTGGTGCCAAGCGCTAAAACATCCACATAAAACGTTTTAGCGCTCTACTGTTCAAAAACTCTCGGGTCTCGAACGCTAAAATGTTCAATATAAATGTTTTAGCGTTCTGATGTGCAAAAAGATTCTCGTCTTCAACGCTAGAACGTCCAAGTAGAAGGTTTTAGCGCTGAAGACAGTTAAAAGCAGTTGGTCATCCATCAAAATTGAGCACAAAATAGTCCGACAGGGATCGTTTTAGCGCCCAAGTCAGTTTTTGGTTCTTTTTTAGTTGTATTTTGTAAATCTATAAAAGGCAAGGCCTTCACAATATCTGATATATCTCATATCCTATCTCAGATCCTCTGATCTGTCTCTTCACTTTCCAAATTCTTTAGGATTTAATTCTTATAATAGTCCTTTTTGTGTAATTTCAATTGAAGATTGAAGACTCAACTATCATGACAATGGAGTTTGTTCTTTCTTCTTCTTTTGTTATTTCTTGTATTATGTTTGAGTAGAGTCCTTTGTAGTCTGATTCAATGGAACTCAAGTATGAATTTTTGAATAGATGATTGAATATCATGTTTATTTCTCATATGATGATATGAAATTATATGTATTAATTCTTTATATCAAGGGAGTAGTGTAGAACAGGGATGTTTGCATTATTCCTATAATTGACAATTTCATCATCAGAATGCTAATACTCAAAGGATTGATATTAGGATTCTGATGCAATCTTAAAGATCTTAGTACTCAATGCATGTATTAAGAAGGGAATCACCAAGGGATTGAGGTTTCTGATTAATGTATCAATCAAGATAGTAAGGGATTACATCTTGATGATAAGAAAAAGGTTGATTAACATCATATGGGAGATGATTCATAATAGGACTGATTCTTTCATAAGTTCATGCTTGAGGGATTTTGATTTCTGACTACTTGTTTAAATTATAATTCTCATTTCATTTGTTTTATCAAGTTTTAATTAAATTCAAATCAAATTCTTGTGACAATAATCAATGCAATCAACAAACTTTTGGTTGATTCAACTTAAGTATATATGGTTAGTCGGTGTTTGAACACAAATCCTCGTGGGAACGATCTTTACTCATCATTTTATTACTTGCGTGACTAGTACACTTGCTAATTAGACAACAAGTTTTTGGCGCCGTTGCCGGAGATTTGTTCTTCAACATTGACAAACACCATTAGTATTTGAGATTGAATCTTTTATTTTTCAGCACTTTATATTTTTGTGTGAATTTTTGTTCAAATTCAATTCTGGTGTATGCGAGGTACTATTGATCCAAATTCTCTATTGTTTGACCCAAAATTAGGACAATTAGGAAGAACAGGAAGGTAGCAAGACGTAGACAGTTACAGGAAAGTGGTGAATCAAGTGCAACAGTTCAAGAAGAGATTATGGCAGAAAATCATGTGCCACCACCACAGAGGACACTGGGAGATTACATGACTCCTGCAGTAATTCCACCTATTAGAAGTGTTGTTAGACCCACTGTGGAGCCTAACAATTTTGAGTTGAAACCTGCACTAGTACAATTGGTGCAGAAGGAACAGTTTGCTGGAACCAGTGCAGAAGACCCATACTTGCACATTGAAAATTTCTTACTGTTGAGATATACTGTGAAGATTAATGGTGTGACCAGAGATGCTATTTTGTTAAGGTTGTTCACTCATTCACTGAAGGATGGTACAAGAAGATGGTCACAGTCATTACCACAAGGGAGTTTCACAACTTGGGATTATTTGCAGACTAAGTTCTTAAACAAGTTGTTTTCAGCATCAAAGAAGGCGAAATTGAAGGATGAGATTACAGGGTTCAAGCAAAAAGAGTCATAGTCTATCTATGAGGCTTGGGAGAGGTTTAAGACACTTTTGAGGAAATGTCCACAACATGGTATTGAAGTGTGGAGTCAAGTAGCAATGTTTCTCCAAGGGTTGACAACCAATACAAGAACATTGGTGAATGCCACAGCTGGTGGTTCACTGACAACCAAGACTCCTCAGGAAGCCCTTGACATATTTGAGTCTCTGGCATCTCAAGAGTTTGACAATGCTCCAGTGAATGACAGAAGAACGAGAATTATTAAGTTGGATGGCTATGATGCTTTGTTAGCCAAGAATGATCAGATGATGCAAATGCAAAAAGAGCAACAACAACAACAATTGGATGCTCTCACTAAGCAGCTATCTTCTCAAAAGGTTTCTTCGGTAGACACTAATCCTGTGTGTGCTATTTGTGGGAAAGCCATGTTACAGATGATTGTGATTATAGGGGATCTGCTGAACAAGCAGAAGTGAATGGGGGTATGGTATGATCAGCGGAACCATAACAATCAGGGGAGAAATTTGTATATTCCACCATGGAAGAATAGAAATCAACACCCAGGGTTCAGTTACAGTTCCAATCACCAGTTAAATCCTCCACTGCATCCTCCTTCATCACATTCTTCACAATAAGGAGATACCTCTGCATGGGAGAAAGTTTTTGCCCAGTTATCTAAGACTACTCAAGATTACATTCAAGGTTCAAATTCTTTCAGAGAAGAAACTTCTGCATTCATGCAAGAAACAAAAACATCATTCAGGAATCAAGAAGCATCCATTCAGAATTTGGAGACCTAGATTGGTCAGTTGTCTAGACAGATATTTGAGAGACCACGGGGAAAGTTCCCTGGTGATCCAATGGTGAATCCAAAGGAGCATTGCAAGTCTATTGTCACCAAAAGTGGGCTTGTGCTTCAACCGGTCAAGAAGAAAGTGGAAGATAAGAAAGAAGAAGATGAAGTTGTTGCTGAAGATGTTGTAGTTGAAAATGAAGAAGGAGAAAAAGTTGAGAAAGATAAGAAAGAAGATGAGGTAGTAGTTGAAAATGATTCTTCACCCAAGAAGTTGATGAAGTGGGAGAAGAAGAAAATGGCTGACAAGCAGGACCAGCCAATTAATTTGTCTCCATATGCCAAAGTTCCTTATCCTCAGAGGTTGAAGCAGGAAATTCAGAAACAACATTATGCAAGATTTCTGGATATCTTCAAGAAATCGCAGATCAACATTCCGTTTGCTGGAGCTTTAGAGAACATGCCTCACTATGCAAAATTCATGAAGGACCTTATGTCTAAGAAGAGGAAGTTGAAAGATGGTGAGACTGTGGCTTTAACAAAGGAGTGTAGCGCACTGATTCAGAAGAAGCTTCCTCCAAAGCTAAAAGACCCAGGAAGTTTCCATATTCCTATTGCTATTGGAGATGTGGAGTTGGAAAAGAACTTTGTGACTTGGGGGGCCAGCATAAATTTAATGCCATTGTCTGTCCGCAGGACGTTAGGAATTAACAAGTTGAAAGACACTAATGTAATTCTGCATCTAGCATATAGATCAATCAAGAGACCAGAAGGAGTGGTAGAAGATGTTCTGGTCAAAGTTGATAAGTTCATTTTTCCTGTGGATTTTGTGATACTTGATATGGAAGAAGAAGATACTGAAAGTCCTCTACTTTTAGGGAGGCCATTCTTAGCAACTGCAAGATCCTTGATTGATGTTGAACAAGGGAAATTGATGCTAAGGGTGAATGAAGAAATACTTACCATAGATGTGTTTGAAGGATCGGTACACTTGGAACGATCTTTTTCTGCTGCCAAGTAAGATCATCAGGAATCGAACCAGCAGCTTTGTAGTTTGCAAAATTTGCAAACTATGGATGCATTATTATTGCCATCACTTGCTCATCAGGAAAGAACTCATTAACCTCAATTTCAGGTCCTTCTTGTAGTTGCTTATCCTGAATCCTAGACAAATGATCGACAACTTTATTCTCCACTCCAGTTTTGTCCTTGATTTCCAAGTCAAACTCTTGAAACAAGAGCATCCACCGCAGCAGCCGTGGCTTTGCATCCTGCTTGGTCATCAAATACTTAATAGCAGCATGGTCAGTAAATACAATGACTTTAGAACCTATCAAATAAGATCTAAATTTATCCAATGCATAAACTACTGCTAGCATCTCTTTTTCAGTAGTAGCATAGTTGGCCTGTGCCTCATTAAAGACCTTGCTAGCGCAGTAAATAACATGCAACAACTTGTTCTTACACTGACCAAGGACTGCACCCATTGCGTATGCGCTCGCATCATACATGAGTTCAAACGGAAGACTCCAATCTAGTGCCGTCAGAATAGGTGTCGTGGTAAGCTTTTCCTTCAACACATTAAATGCATTGAGACAAGCTTCATCAAAAAGAAACTCGTTATCCTTCACCAACAGCTAGCTAAGAGGCTTTGCAATCTTCGAAAAATCCTTGATGAATCTTCGATAAAAACATGCATGGCCTAAGAAACTTCGCACACCATTAATATTAACGAGAGGGGGAAGTTTTTCAATTAACATCAACTTAGCCTTATCAACTTCAATGCCTTTTTTAGAAATTTTATGGCCTAATACTATGCCATCTTGTACCATGAAATGACAATTTTCCCAATTTAACACTAAATTAGTTTCCTGACATCTTTTCAAAACCTTAGCTAAATTAACTAAGCATGAATCAAAGCAGGAACCAAACATAGAAAAATCATCCATAAAAACCTCTAAATATTTTTCTACCATTTCAGAAAGATAGAAAGCATACACCTTTGAAATGTTGCGGGTGCATTGCAGAGGCCGAATGACATTCTCCTGTAGGCAAAAACTCCAAATGGGCATGTAAAAGCCGTCTTTTCCTGATCCTCTGGTGCTACTGGAATTTGGTTGTAGCCGGAATATCCATCCAAGAAGCAATAAAAAGCATGACCGGTTAACCTTTCCAGCATTTTATCAATAAAAGGAAGAGGAAAATGATCTTTTCTGGTGGCATCATTTAATCTCCTATAGTGTACACACATCCTCCAACCAGTAATGGTTCTGGTGGGAATCAACTCATTCTTATCATTCTTCATGACAGTCAATCCTCCCTTCTTTGGAACTGTCTGTACTGGACTCACCCATGCAATGTCAGAAATTGGGTAGATCATTCCAGCATCCATGAGTTTCATCACTTCTTTGCGGACTACTTCCTTCATTGTTGGGTTTAATCTCCTCTGAGGCTGCCTCACTAGTTTGACATTGTCCCCCATTAGAATCTTGTGAGTACAGAAAGAAGGGTTGATTCCTTTCAAATCAGAAATAGACCACCCAATGGTTGTCTTGTGCTCTTTGAGCACTTTTAACAGCTTCTCCTCTTCAGTTAAGAGACAAATCTTTATTTATGATTGGATATTGCTTTGTATCTCCCAAGAAGGCATATTTAAGAGTTTTAGGCAACTCTTTCAACTCTACCATTGGTGCCAAAGTGGCTGAATGCTCTTCTTTCTTTTCCAGCACCTCAAAGATAGTTTCTCGCTCTTCTTGTGGAGCATCTTCAT
The DNA here is from genome assembly GCA_032173675.1 of Gastrolobium villosum. Classification (NCBI taxonomy): domain Eukaryota; kingdom Viridiplantae; phylum Streptophyta; class Magnoliopsida; order Fabales; family Fabaceae; genus Gastrolobium; species Gastrolobium villosum. Next base: position 67,360 of record JAVKPL010002780.1, read on the forward strand.
CTAGCTCTTTAAATCCATCTTCCGTCTTTAGATCATCAATATCTATTTCTTTGACTGCTTCCTCAATCACATCAAGTCTGAAGCAGTCACTGTGGTTAAGGTTGGTGGTGGCTTTTCACGGTGGTTGTTGATGGTGTGAGGGTGGTGCACGCGATGGTCCGCGGTGGTGCTAGGTGGGGAGATGGTGGTGCACAACTGAGGAAGAAGGAAGAGAGAGAGAAGAGGGGAAGGTGGTGGTGTTTCCTGATGGTAGATGGTGGTGGCTCGCGGTGGTGCGCGGTTGGGGTTAGGTGGCGCGCGGCGGTGAGGGGCGAGTGGGAGAGATAGGATGGTGTGAGGAAATGAGAGAAAGGAAGAAAGAGGAAGTGAGAGGGGTGTGCGGCTGAGGATTTAGGGTTTTTAATTTTTAAAATCCAAATTTTGGACCCACACTTTCAGCGTCAATACCACACTGATAGCGTGGGGCTCTCTGATCATTCACGCTCGGAGCGCGCAATCCACGTTGCAGGCGTGGTTGCTTTTGTTAACTTTCTCACGCTCATAGCGTGAATCTCACGCTATCAGCGTGGAGGCTTCTGTGTTCTCACGCTAAGAGCGCGAATCTCACGTTGTCAGCGTGGGTCTCCCTGTTTCCTCACGCTTATAGCGTGAAATCCATGCTGATGGCGTGAAACTCTTTCGCAAATCTCACGCTGAGAGCGTGGATCTGACGCCGGGAGCGTCAGTTCAAATTCATAACTTCTTATTATCTAACCTAAAATCATTAAAATGACCAAAACTAATTGCTCCTACTGGGTTGCCTCCCAATGAGCGCTTTTTTAACGTCACGAGCCTGACGAGAATCGTTTAAGATTCAGGTGAAGCCAAAGGGATAGAAATTGTGTCCCTATAGATATCTCCGCTGTGATAGATCTTCAACCGACACCCATTGACCTTGAAAGGTCTTTCAATATTGAGAGGGGAAATCTCAACTGTACCATATGGGAATACCTTCTTAATAACAAAAGGACCAAACCAACGAGACTTAAACTTACCTGGAAACAACCTCAGTCGAGAGTTGTATAACAATACCCGTTGTCCCGGCTCAAACCCTTTTGGCTGAATCTTCTTATCATGCCATTTCTTTGTCTTTTCTTTGTAAATTCTGGCATTCTCATAAGCTGCTAACCTGAACTCATCCAACTCATTTAATTGTAACAGTCTCTTAGCATTAGCTTTTGATGGTTCAAAATTTAAAAATTTAATGGCCCATAAAGCTCTATGCTCTAGTTCTACAGGAAGATGACAAGACTTACCATATACCAATTGGAATGGTGACATACTTATTGGTGTTTTGAACGCAGTCCTGTATGCCCAGAGTGCATCATCCAGTTTCTTAGCCTAGTCCTTCCTCGAGTTGCCCACTGTCTTCTCTAGAATCCTCTTCAGCTCTCTGTTAGAGATTTCAACTTGTCCGCTGGTCTGAGGATGGTATGGTGTCGCCACCTTGTGAGTGACACCATACTTTATAAGCAAACTCTCAAACTGCTTATTGCAGAAGTGGGTGCCTCCATCACTGATGATTGCACGAGGAACCCCAAAGCGGGTGAAAATATTCTTTCTCAAGAAAGAAACTACCACCTTTGCATCATTTATGGGAAATGCAACTGCTTCTACCCACTTGGACACGTAGTCCACAGCAACCAGAATGTACTGATTTGAGTATGACTTAGGGAATGGTCCCATGAAGTCAATCCCCCAAACATCGAAGAGCTCCATTTCCAATATGCAGTTGCGGGGCATTTCATCTTTACGTGAAATGTTTCCCGTTCTCTGACACTTGTCAAACTTCTCTACAAAGTTCCGTGCATCTTTGAAAATTGTTGGCCAATAATAGCCACTTTGCAATACCTTTTGCGCAGTCCGGTTAGCTCCAAAATGCACTCCGTAATCAGACGCGTGGCAATGCCATAGAATATCCGGTATTTCAAATTCAGCCACACACCTGCGAATAATACCGTCAGCACATTGAAAGTATAGAAATGGATTATCCCAGTGGTACCTTCATGTATCATGAAGGAATTTCTTTTTCTGCTGCCAAGTAAGATCATCAGGAATCGAACCAGCAGCTTTGTAGTTTGCAAAATTTGCAATCCATGGATGCATTATTAGTGCCATCACTTGCTCATCAGGAAAGAACTCATTAACCTCAATTTCGGGTCCTTCTTGTAGTTGCTTATCCTGAATCCTAGACAAATGATCAGCAACTTTATTCTCCAGTTTTGTCCTTGATTTCCAAATCAAACTCTTGAAACAAGAGAATCCTCCGCAGCAGCCGTGGCTTTGCATCCTGCTAGGTAATCAAATACTTAATAGCAGCACGGTCAGTAAATACAATGACTTTAGAACCTATCAAATAAGATCTAAATTTATCCAATGTATAAACTACTGCTAGCATCTCCTTTTCAGTAGTAGCATAGTTGGCCTGTGCCTCATTAAAGACCTTGCTAGCATAGTAAATAACATGCAACAACTTGTTCTTACGCTGACCAAGGACTGCACCCATTGCGTATGCGCTCGCATCACACATGAGTTCAAACGGAAGACTCCAATCTGGTGCCGTCAGAACAAGTGCCGTGGTAAGCTTTTCCTTCAACACATTAAATGCATTGAGACAAGCTTCATAAAAAAGAAACTCGATAAAAACCTGCATGGCCTAAGAAACTTCGCACACCATTAATATTAACGGGAGGGGGAAGTTTTTCAATTAACATCAACTTAGCCTTATCAACTTCAATGCCTTTTTTAGAAATTTTATGGCCTAATACTATGCCATCTTGTACCATGAAATGACATTTTTCCAAATTTAACACTAAATTAGTTTCCTGACATCTTTTCAAAACCTTAGCTAAATTAACTAAGCAGGAACCAAACACAGAAAAATCATCCATAAAAACCTCTAGATATTTTTCTACCATATCAGAAAGATAGAAAGCATACACCTTTGAAATGTCGCGGGTGCATTGCAGAGGCCGAATGATATTCTCCTGTAGGCAAAAACTCCAAATGGGCATGTAAAAGCCATCTTTTCCTGATCCTCTGGTGCTACTGGAATTTGGTTGTAGCCGGAATATCCATCCAAGAAGCAATACAAAGCATGACCGACTAACCTTTCCAGCATTTGATCAATAAAAGGAAGAGGAAAATGATCTTTTCTGGTGGCATCATTTAATCTCCTGTAGTGTACACACATCCTCCAACCAGTAATGGTTCTGGTGGGAGGGAATCAACTCATTCTTATCATTCTTCATGACAGTCAATCCTCCCTTCTTTGGAACTGTCTGTACTGGACTCACCCATGCAGTGTCAGAAATTGGGTAGATCAATTCAGCATCCATGAGTTTCATCACTTCTTTACGGACTACTTCCTTCATTGTTGGGTTTAATCTCCTCTGAGGCTGCCTCACTAGTTTGACATTGTCCTCCATTAGAATCTTGTGAGTACAGAAAGAAGGGTTGATTCCCTTCAAATCAGAGATAGACCACCCAATGGCTGTCTTGTGCTCTTTGAGCACTTTCAACAGTTTCTCCTCTTCAGTTGGAGACAAATCTTTATTTATGATGACTGGATATTGCTTTGTATCTCCCAAGAAGGCATATTTAAGAGTTTTAGGCAACTATTTCAACTCTACCATTGGTGCCAAAGTGGCTGAATCCTCTTCTTTCTTTTCCAGCACCTCAAAGATAATTTCTCGCTCTTCTTGTGGAGCATCTTCATCTAGTTCTTTAAATCCATCTTCCGTCTCTAGATCATTAATATCTACTTCTTTGACTGCTTCCTCAATCACATCAAGTCTGAAGCAGTCACTGTGTTCAGATGAGCTCTTCATAGCTTTAAATACATTGATTGTGATTGTCTCATCGTTCATCCGTAGCTCGAGCTTTCCTTGTTCAACATCAATCATAGCTCGAGCTGTGGCCAAAAATGGCCTTCCAAGTAAAAGAGGTATCTCACTATCTTCTTCCATATCCAACACAATAAAATCTGCAGGGAAGATAAACTTGTCAACTTTGACAAGGATATCCTCAATGACTCCATTAGGTCTTCTTAACGAACAATCTGCCAATTGTAAAGAAACCATGGTTGGCTTTAGTTCAGAAATTCCCAATGCTTTGCATAATGATAGTGGCATCAAGTTGATGCTTGCTCCAAGATCACATAATGCCCGACCAACATCAATGTTGCCTATGGCAATTGGGATGTTAAAGCTTCCGGGATCTTGAAGCTTTGGTAGGAACTTTTTCTGAATTATTGCACTACATTCTTCAGTAAGTGCTACTGTCTCACAATCTTGAAACTTATGCTTTCTTGACAATAAATCTTTCATGAATTTAGCATAGTTAGGCATGTTTGCAAGAGATTTAACAAATGGAATATTAATATGCAATTTTTTAAATATATCTAAAAACCTGGCATACTGTTATTTCTGTACTTGCTGCTTGAGCTTCATAAGATAAGGAGGTTTCTCAAAACGAGAAAAATCCATCGGTTATTTTGGAGTTTCAACAGATTTCTCCCTTGCTTCTTCTTTGTCTTGCCTTGCAGGTTCTTCTTGCTCAATAGCAGATGCTTCTGCTTCCTTCTCACTTTTTGGTTCAATCAATGGTTCATCAACTTTCTTTGGTTGAACCATTTTGGGCTTGTCTTGAGGAGTGATCACAATCCCACTCCTAGTTACAATGGACTTGCATTCTTCTTTCGGATTTGCAATAGTGTCTCCAAGAAAATGCCCTGGAGTTCTTTCAGCTAACTTCCTGGATAGCTGCCCTATCTGGGTCTCCAAATTCCGAATAGAGGCATCTTGATTCTTGTGATAGGCATCTGGTCTCCTTCATGAAAGCACTGGTACTTTCCATATGATCATTTGTGGTCTTAGAAAGCTGCAGTAATGCTTTCTCTAGATCAGATGGCTCCTTATGTGGAAGAGAAGGAGGTTGCAGGAAATTATTGGATTTAAAATCTAAGCCTCCCCCTTGATTCCTCCTTTGAGAATTATTTCCTTGGCCGCTATTCTGATTCCTCTGATAGCCTTGAGTGTTTTGTGGTGGCCTTGGATCATACCACGCTTCATTAACTTGGAATGGTTCGGCTCCCATGAGTGTTAGACACTCATTGGATTCATGCTCTTCCTTGTAGTACTCACAGTTAACTGAATTAACTTGAGTTTTGGAAATTCGCATCTTATCTAACTTGGCATTCATACTTGCTAGCTGTTGTGAAATCACTTTCTGCTCAGCTAATGAAGCATCATGGTTCCCCAGTTTTAAAATTCCCTTTTTTAATTGAGCTGACTGAGTCAAATGAACTTCTGTTGAGGCATTTTTGTTTTGTGCCATATAATCAATCAGCTCCAGGGTCTCAGCTGCAGTTTTTTTCCTATGGTTCCACCAGCTGCACCATTGACAACCATCCTAGTATATGGTGTCATCCCATTGTAAAAGACTCTGACCTTCTTCTCATCTGGAAAGTTATATTGAGGGCATTTTCTAATCAACTCTTGGAATCTTGTCCAAGCTGCACAGAGAGTCTCTCCCGGCTGCTAAATGAAGTTGGTGATTTCATTCACCAGCTTATTGTACTTTTCCCGAGAGAAATGTTCAGCAAAGAACTTAACCGCCAACTCATCCCATGTTCTGATACTGTTGGGAGGTTGTCGGTCTAACCATCTGAGGGTTTTCCCTGTCAAAGCAAAAGGAAACAACCGGAGTCGGATTGCATCATCGGACACCCCGTTGTGCTTAGTGGTGTCACAGATTCTCAGAAATCCGTCCATGAAGTCGTGAGGATCTTCGTAATCCTCGCCACCGAAAGGAGTCTTTTCCACCAAGTTGATCAGAGACGGGTTGATGTCAAAATTGTTGGCTTGTATCTGTGGCCGGACAACACTAGAGTTCGGCCTTGTGAACATTGGAGCCAGAATTGACTCCATCAGCTCCGCTGCAGGAGGTTGATTGTTGGGACCTCCTCCGGCGTTATTGTGATTCGCCATCTCTTGTATTGGTTGAACAGGTTCACTAATCGGACCTTCCCAAACTATCTGCTTGGCAACCTTTCTCAGCTTCCTCTCAGCCCTTGTGATTTCAGGATCAAACACAAGATCTTCAGGAGCAAGCCTACCTTGCATAAAACTCAAAGAAGATGGTTAGTAACACCTGCAAAATGCAGATCAAGATAGAACAAAACCTACAAAATAATAAATAAAATAAATATCAAAGCTCAAAGATCAACGGTTATTTATAATATTGGAATATACAATTGTAACGCCCTCCCTTGTATGCATCCAAGAGAGTCGTTTGCTAAGCAGAATTAGAGTCTTTAACGTCACTTTAGCTACTGAAAAATCTAACTTTAGTGTTTCTAATCAAAACTTATAGTTGAAATCGATTTTCTGCTAGAACTCAGATTATGTTTTGAAAATTGTCTTAAGTTGCTGAAAATATTATTTCCCCGGCAAACCGTACTGTCTTTAGAAATTCGTGTAAAATCAATTCTGATGATTTAAAAAGTATTCCTTATGATCTAGATAGAGAACTTCTAGGGCTTCGCGTGCATATAAAATAATAGTAAATCGGAGTTCGTTTGCCCCTTGAAACATAACCCGCAAGGTGCGTGTAATACTGTTTAAAAATCAGCACTAAAAAACGTTCAAAAATCCATTTCGCAAAATATTTCCAGATTTTTCCAAAACAGCTGCTGTTCATGAAAGACTTAAACAAAACTTAAGATAATAGTGTCTACAGTCATCCAAGTGCTCAAAATATAAAGCAATACAGTCATCCAACAATTAAACAGCAACAGCAAAAGTCCAATCATCAATAAGTAACAGCATGCATCACGCCTTCAAATGCTCTTTCGTCCTCCTGCCATTTTATGAAAATAGCAGCCCCAAAGAGGTGAGAATAATCCCAGTAGTGTGGCAACTAAACCAATAATGTAACAGTATTAAACTAGGAACAAAATCATAAACAGTCACTTCAACATATCCTCTTTCCTTTTCTTTTTCCTTTTTATCATATATTAGTGCGTATATAACGCCTTCCTTTTGCGCTCATAGCACCGTCGTGCGCGCAATACACAGTGGATATCCCATAATTCGGCACCCTCAAAGGTGGATTCCAACTGTGACCTATGCGGACGAATGCCAAGTGTCCCATGCCCTGGTACCGGAGGGATGCCTATATGATGCGTGCTCAAACACATGGTCCTGTATATAACTATTCTAAATTTCAAGGCTATATGAATTTGGTACATGCATGCCATGCTATGCTGTCACACACAAAGCGGAAAGATATATGCGGTATGATGTAAGATGTATGCTTATATCATCCTTTTCATATACGTTATGCTGCCACATAACAACTTTACCTTATAATCATATTGCCAATCAAGGCATTTTCATGGCAGAATACTTTCATCATACATAACATAATACTTTTACGGAATATGGAGCATCATGTTACAACTTCATACATTAGTCAATAGTCACATTAGGTAATATCGCCTAACACTTACCTTGTGTGCCTTAAACAATTACCAAACAGCAGCGAAATGTTCTACATTTCTCACTGTTTATGCGCACCTAAATCTAGTGCAATAAATCAGAATTATATACCACAATATTCCTACCTAAAACGTAGGTTTTTAAATACCCTTTTCCATTAAATTCCCATTCTGCCAACAAGGTTATATTTTTAAAATATTCTGACTTCAAATTAGTCTTCCCAACGTTTAACAGTGAGCAAAAATACAGCAGCATTTTCCTCACTAAAACAGTGAGCAGAAAATCATTTTACAGCAACATTTTTCAGCAAAACAGTGAGCAAAAAATAGCAACGTTTTTCTTAAAACAGTGAGCAGAAAACAGTAACGTTTTTCTTAGAACAGTGAGCAGAAAATAGTAACGTTTTTCTTAGAACAGTGAGCAGAAAACAACAACGTTTTTTTTCTTAAAACAGTGAGCAGAAAATAGCAATGTTTTTCTTAGAACAGTGAGCAGAAAATAGCAACGTTTTTTCTTAAAACAGTGAACATAAAACAACAACGTTTTTCTTAGAATAGTGAACAGAAAACAACAACGTTTTTCTTAAAACAATGAGCAGAAAACAACAGCCTAACCATATGTGGTAAACTAATTTAAAATAGGACTTAGCTTACATCAAAACTTACCAAGTCAGAATTGATTTTATCAAGACAAACATATCAAGGAGAATTTACTCCACAACCCTACTACTTCATTCAAGGTGCGCTACAAGGGCCTAAGCATACTATCCATAATATAGTGTTTCATAAAATTTTAAAGACATACTAAGTTATCACCCAATAGCCACTATTATTTTTTATTATGCTCTTCCTATGGTCCAAGATATAACATGGCAGAATTTTAAAAGAGTCCACAAGTCAGTTTAAAGGCCATCTCTAAGCATTTTCCACGGTTAAACAGAGGAGGGAAAAAGGTCTAAAAATCTGTGTTTACCTCTTGTAGTGCACAAAAGAACACTAGTTGGCCAAGGAGAACACTTCACTTTCTAAGCTCCACTAAACAACAAGTTCAACCTTCCTAGTTGATAACTTGTGCGCACAAATGGGGGGGTGGAAGATTAACTTGAGGCAGAACCTACATGCGAGGTGATATCTCCATCAAACAATCATGGTAGGAGAAGATAATGGAGAAGGAAAATACACTATACCCCTTGAATGGAGAGCTCGGCTGAACAGTGAGACAAGGAGAGGAATGCTTACACTATATTTGTTGCCTAAGGTCCAAGGTTGGTAGCAAGGAAGGAGGGAATTGTGTGAAATTTTTCTGAATGTCTTCACTCTACACTCTCACGGTTTTCAAGTGGAAGGAGGAAAATGGTAAGGTTCAGTTTTTTTCTGTTTCAAAAGCCCAAGTTTCAGCCTATTTCTTCTACACACCAACGCATAAGGATGAAACGGTGAGGAGTTTAGGGGCTGATTTAAAGCCATCAAGCAAATCAGAAACTTAACTTGGTCTTCTCATACTTGGAGCGCGCATGAGGGAGTCAAAGGGTGCATAATTTTCTGCCCAAACAAAAGACATGCAAGCTGACTACATGTTCCCCATTGGTTGCATGTCTAAAAGCTGTATGAGGTTGGAAGGTGCAGCAAGCAATTAGCTTGCCTTCTAACACTTTCTATGCGTATATGACAAGGGAAGCGAGGGGTAAGGCTGACTCACTTGGTTTGTATGCAGTCAAAGTGCAGAATTTTTGATGAGCCACATGCGCACAAGTGGAGAGTAAAATCAAGATAAGCTATGCCATGTGGAGATTACTAATTAATAAGGGGCTGACTTGTTGAATCACTTAGGATGAGATTAGGGTAAGTTTCTAAGGAATTTAGGCTGATTCAAGAATACTTCTCAAGGCCTTAAGGCTTCAGCCCAACCAAAATTTGGGACTAAAAATGTACAAGCCCATAAATGATACTAACTTGGATACTAACCCATAAAATTATAAGTTCCCAAGTCTTTTAAATATTTTTAATTCTTTCTATATGTTACTACAAAATTATTCCTACATCTCTTAACTTACATGCCTAAAATAAATTCTCGCCTATTATAATTCCAATAATTTTCCCAACTCAATATTAATTCCACGCTAGTAACCATACAATTCGAATACCAACCGATTATTACATGTAACTCTAATTTTCACACATGCATTCTTATGCCTTATAGTATTTTATGTATTTTCCCTATTTACGTGGGATGTTATAACAATCCCCGGCAACGGCGCCAAAAACTTGTTGCGAACTCGGCAAGTGGACCTATCGTTCCAAGTAATAAAAGTGAAAGTAAGATCGTCTCCACAGGGATTGTAGACCAAATACTACAATAACTAGTCCCCTTAAGTTGAATGGATCAAGGGATGTGACAAATAGTGTTGATTACTTCAGAAAAGTAAAGTGAATAGTAAACGCGTATTTTAGGGTTTTGTAAAAATAGATGAACAAGATTGAATAAAAATAAGTTTGAAAAACAGTTGAGAAAATATTGCAGTAAGAGGACAAACACCTGTCTTATCCCCACCTTGTAATCTGAATCAAGGTTTACATGCGATTTACCCATTGATCAAACGATTCACCATCTTTTATTTCATTGGTTAAGCCCTAATCCCTTAGTGATCTTAACCTTATTAACCCTATTAGAACCCTAATCCCTTAGTGATTCCTTTTTAGGTTAAACATATAAATCGGTGAATCTTCCATGTTTTGCGATTCATGTAGCCTATCCCTAGTGCATACATGAATAGCTATTTTCCTCCTTATCAGGGATTAGGATCCCAATATCCCTATTGCGAATTCTAACCCTAGCGATCCATTAGAGTGATCAGATATAAAAGAACGAAGAGATGAAGAACGAAGGAAAATAGATTCAATCAGATAAAAACATGTAAATTTAATCCAAACTACAAGGGGTTCACATTCAGGGTTCTGACCCTTAACACAACAAAAGGAGATCTAGCCAACCATTGTCATGACTGATCTCAAAAATTCAACAAGAAACATAATTACAAAATAAAAGAACGAAGAACGAAGCTTCAGAGCTCTCTTTGCAGCCTTTCTCTCTCTTTTTCAGATATGAAAAATGGTATCTGATCCTTGAAGACCTAATTCCTCCTTGTTTTATCCATTTTTCTTCTTTTTCCAATTTTACCCTTGTGAGAACACGGCTGTGGTTTCGCAACTGATGCTATCAGCGTCAGTTTCACGCCGTGAGCGTGGCTGCCTCTGAACTCCCACGCCATCAGCGTCATATCCGCGCTGTGAGCGTGGATGCCTCTAAACTCCCACGCCACCAGTGTGACATCCACGCTGTGAGCGTCGGTCTTCACTTTGGAAAATCCTCATTTTGCTCCAGATTTGTTTGCTTTTCCTACAAAGTGAGCATAAAATCAGTTGAACAATTCTGAAATTGGAATTTAAGCAAAACAACAATAAAAGTTGCCATTTTACTGAGGAATAGTCCATTATCTTTCTCTTTTGGCTTGAATTTACCTATGCGCTGAAGGCACATCAGATGTTCTGGTCAAAGTTGATAAGTTCATTTTTCCTGTGGATTTTGTGATACTTGATATGGAAGAAGAAGATACTGAAAGTCCTCTACTTTTAGGGAGGCCATTCTTAGTAACTGCAAGATCCCAGATTGATGTTGAACAAGGGAAATAGATGCTAAGGGTGAATGAAGAAACAGTTACCATAGATGTGTTTGAAGCCATTAAACATCTTGTTGATGTGGAGGATTGTTTCAGAATTGATATCATACAGGAGGTTGTGGAAGAAGTGATAGTAGAAGTAAACTCTTTACTTAAGGAAGATAAATTTAAGGAAGATTCAAGTGGGGAATATTATCAGGAGGAACCTTTAGTTGAAGAGTTGGAAAATAAGGTAGATGACATTCCCAAAGGAGCACCTAAGGTGGAGCTTAAAGAACTACCTTCAAATCTTAAATATGTGTTCCTTGGAGATGATTAAACATACCCAACCATTATCAATGCATTGTTTTCTAAAGGGGAAGAAGTGAAGTTGGTTGAGGTACTCAAAAAGAACAAGACAGCCATGGGCTGGTCATTTTCATATCTTAAGGGTATCAACCCTTCCTTCTGTACACTTAAGATATTGATGGAAGATGAGGTTAAACTAGTGAGGCAACCACTGAGAAGACTCAATCCTACTATGAAGGAGGTAGTGAGGAAGGAGGTGGTGAAGTTGCTTGATGCTGGAATGATCTATCCTATTTCAGATAGTGCTTGGGTGAGTCCTGTTCAGACAGTACCTAAGAAATGAGGCATGACGGTTGTGAGGAATGAGAACAATGAATTAATTCCTACAAGAACGGTCACTGGCTAGAGGATGTGCGTTGATTACCGGATACTCAACAAAGCAACAAGGAAGGACCATTTCCCTATTCCATTTCTAGACCAAATATTGGAGAGATTGGCAGGACATGCTTTCTACTGTTTCTTGGACTGATACTCAGGCTACAATCAGATAGCTGTGGCTCCAGAAGATCCAGAGAAAACCGCATTCACTTGCCCATATGGAATCTTTGCATACCGGAGGATGCTTTTCGGCTTATGTAATGCACCAGCAACTTTTCAAAGGTGCATGCTTTCCATATTCTCTGACATGGTAGAAAGATGCATTGAAATTTTTATGGATGATTTTTTTGTATTTGGTCCTACTTTTAATGCATGTCTAGAAAATCCGGATAGTGTTTTACAAAGATGCCAAGATTGTAATCTTGTGTTGAATTGGGAGAAATGTCACTTCATGGTGACAGAGGGTATTGTTTTGGGACACAGTGTCCAACAGAGGGATTGAAGTAGATAAGGCAAAAATCTTTGTAATTGAGAAACTACCCCCTCCCATAAATGTTAAAGGTGTGAGAAGCTTCATGCAGGGTTTTATAGACGTTTCATAAAAGATTCTTCCAAAATTGCAAAACCTTTATGCAAGTTGCTAGGGAAGGATCAAGAGTTTGTGTTTACTAATGACTGCATGCATGCATTTATTATTTTGAAAGAAAATTTGATCACTGCACCCATAATCATGGCACCTGATTTTTCATTGCCTTTTGAGTTGATATGTGATGCAAGTGATTATGCTGTGGCAGTAGTGCTAGGCCAAAGAAAGGACAAATTATTGCATGTCATTTACTATGCCAGAAAAATTCTTAATGAGGCACAAAAGAATTATGCTACTACAGAAAAAGAATTATTGGCTATTGTGTATGCATTTGACAAATTTAATTCATATCTGCTAGGGTCAAAGGTTATTATTTACACTGACTATGCAGCTTTGAAGTATTTGTTAACCAAGTAGGATGCTAAGCCCAGGTTGCTCCGATGGATGTTACTTCTACAAGAGTTTGAAGTGGAAATTAAGGATAAAAAGGGAGTTGAAAATTTGGTGGCTGATCACTTATCCAGGATCACAGAGAAAAATCTGCAAGAAGGACCGGATGTGGTGATTAGAGAGGAGTTTCCTGATGAACAAATGCTGGCCATAAGCACAACGTTAGTGCAGGATCAAGTCTTGACGCGTGAGTCTTACGCGTTCCATATTTTCTACTCTGCTAGGGCACAACAATGAGTTCTATTCTTGGAAAAAATGGAGATTTGCAGCAAAAGTCGATGGAGGTTCCGGGTGCTATGTGTAAGAGCATAAAACGATCGAAGGTTGGAGAGGAATTTTCCCCTGATTCATCGAATAGAGGGGCAAGTTTGGGAAACATCCAGGAGCGCATTTCGTCAGGTAAGTCGATGTCTTTCGCTGATGCTTTGCATGCTGATAATAACTGTATGGGTGTAGAGGATTCTTGGCATGAGGAATTTGAGGAGGACAAGAGTGAACCGCTGGACCCGAGTCTTGGTACCATAGATGAGTTTGGGTTCCAAACAATTTATGGAGAGGATGGGTCTGTAAGAATTAGGTGTTCTAAGGAAGCGAAAGAGAGATTAAGAAGCCCATGGAAAAATGCTATTATCGTTAAGCTGTTGGGGAAGAGAGTGGGCGTGATGTATATGAAATCTAAGCTGGGAAGCCCATGGGCTAAAGCTGGACCGATAGTGGTGGCTGATTTGGGGAATGATTTTTTTTCTATGAAATTCTCTAGCTTGGACGACTTAAATCTAGCGCTGACAGGAGGACCATGGATTCTAATGGGCCACTACTTGGCCATCAGAAAGTGGGAGCCGTTCTTCAACCCTCACAAAGCTAATATTCATAAGGTAGCTGCGTGGATCCGATTGCCAGGTATTCCTCAAGAATTCTGTGTAGCTCATTTTTTGAAATTAATTGGAAATATAGTAGGAAAAGTGTTGAAAGTGGACAGAACAACTTCCTTAGGGGAAAGGGGTAAATTTGCTAGATTGTGTGTGGACTTAGACCTTGCTAAGCCATTGAGGGGAGAATATATATTGGAGGATGAGGTGTTTAAAGTTGAATATGAGGGCTTGTACCTTATATGTATCAAATGTGGCAAATACGGACATAATACAGATAATTGCCCTGATCTTGCCAAACCAGAGGAGGACACTGTTAACAAGGAAACAAATCAGCCTGATTTGAATAACTCTCAATCAAATCAAGGGGTAGGCCCTTGGATGGTAGTGAAAAAAAAGAATTTCCATAGGAACCAATCCTCAATAAAGGATGAAAATAAAGGTGGAAGATCCTTTGGAGCAGATATCTCTAATAGTAAGAAGCATTTATCTGCACAGGCAGCGGGTATCAATATTTTGAAGAATCCAGGGGTGGAAAATGTGATAGAGGCGAAAAATGGGTCACTCAAGGAAAATAAGAGGAATCCTCTATCCCAGGCTACTCCCAAGGTCATCAATTCGAAAGCCCCTGCAGGTCAAGCAGGGACGAGTAATTCTGGAGCTAAAGTCTCATATAAACCGAAAAAGATAGAGAAGAAAAAAGCATTTGTTTTCTCCTCTGAAGCCAACACTTCCAGAACAAGTTCCAAGTCTCTAGAGCCCCCTTCATCCAGTAAGGCTACCAGCAAAGGTGACCTTAGATATGTTCCTATTTCCCCTTCTGGTCCTGTGGGCAGTAATGGTAAGGATATTGATCCTGGAAACACAGAAGGCGAATTATGCTCAAAAATCTCTGCTGCAAGTATCTCAAATAATGATAGCAATTTGCCTCCTTGTGAGTTATGTGTGGTAAATGACAAACCGTTGGATATGGATACTAATATGGTTAACAACAATCAAGGTGTTATGAGTTTGGAGAGCCATGAGAAAGTTATGGATGATGGAATGCTCCTGGAGAAAGCTTTTAGTGAAGTAGCTGTTGATAATATGGTAGAGTGCGATCAGGGACTCGGGGATCCTGGTACCAAATTAGTTATCCAATGAATTGTCTTGTTTGGAATTGTAGGGGTGCTACCAAAAAGTCTTTTAAGACATCCCTCAGAAATTTCATTAAAAAATACAAGATTGGTTTGGTTGCTATTTTAGAACCTAGGATAAGTGGTGTTACTGCCCAAAAGAAGATTAAGCAATTGGGGTTCAACAATTATGTGATAGAAGATGCAGTGGGATTCTCAGAAGGTATCTGGATGTTATGGAAAGAGGAATTTTGCAATGTAACCATTATAGAGAAATCAAGCCAATTCATTCATGTTTCATGTTCCATGAATCAGGGGTTGGAATTTTATCTTACTGTGGTTTATGCCAATCCTAGAGAGGATGTTCGTGAGGAGTTATGGATGGATATAAAAAGAATTAGCAGCAGTCTAGTTGGTCCCTGGGTTATGATGGAGATTTTAATGAGATTGCCTCCTACAAGGAAAAGAAATGGGGTGCTCCTGTTAATCTTCTCAGGTGCCAGAAGTTTTCATCGTTCCTTAATGACTGCAACATGATAGATATGGGTTGTAAAGGAACTCACTTTACTTGGAAGGGGCCTAAGTGGCTGCATCTGGATAGAGTGTTCAAAAGGTTGGACCGTGTGTGTGCTAATGTTATTTGGAGAACAACTTTTGAAGAAGCTACAGTTAGAAGTCTTCCTCGGTTGAATTCAGACCATAACCCGCTCATGCTCTCTCTTTTCCCAAACATTAAGGATTGGAGAGAAAGACCGTTTAGGTTTCTGGCTAGCTGGCAGGATCATGTTACTTTCCCCCATTTTCTTAAATTTGTGTGGAAGCCGAATCTAAACATCAGGATTAGTTTGAGCAATCTGGTCCCTTCCCTTAGATCTTGGAATAAGAGGGTTTTCAGGTGTATCCAAAAGAGGAAAGAATATCTTCTAAAAAAGATTGAGGATAACCAAAATAACTATGCCACTGATATGGATTGTGTCCAATCTGAGTTAGATTTAGCCCTCCAATGTGAACTCAATAAGGTTATGGATCATGAGGAAGCGTTATGGTTTCAGAAAGCTAGATGCAAGTGGATTGCAGATGGGAACCGTAACACTACTTTTTACCATACTACTACTGTCATAAGGAGAGCCAGAAACAGGATTAGTGAATTAAAGAATGATCAGGGTCAAATGGTGACAGAAGAAAGTGATTTAATTTTGCTGATCCATTCGTTTTTCAAGAATCTGTTTTCAGAGGAAGATTTTTGTAGACCTTGGTTCACTACTACTCATAACTGGCCTGTTTTGGAGGAATCGGATATCAAGGATATGCAAGATCCCATAACAGATTCTCTTATCAGAGAGGTTTTTTTGCTATGAATAGCCTTAAAGCTCCTGGTCCAGATGGGTTTCCTGCTCTCTTTTTCCAAAAGAATTGGGAATTATTGAGACTTCAAGTTATTGATTGTGTTAATCAGGTTTGGAATAGGCCTGAGTTGGTGAAAGAGCTAAATAAAACGCATCTTGTGCTTATTCCTAAGGTGGCTAAACCCGAAAAAATTAACCAATTCCGGCCAATTGCTCTTTGCTCTGTTATCTACAAAGGAATCAGCAAGCTAATTGTGGGAAAGCTGAAGCCTGTTCTAGACAAGTTAATTTCGCCCCAACAAGTTAGCTTTGTCCCCAACAGACAGATTCAAGACAATATAATCATTGCCCAGGAGATGGTCCATTCAATGAGTAGAATGAAGGGGAAGAGGGGTTTTTTTGCTATAAAGATTGATCTTGAGAAAGCATATGACCGGATGTCCTGGAAATTCATCCATACAGTGTTATCTGAGGCGAACTTTCCAGTATCTCTGGTTAATTTAATTATGCAGTGTATCTCCTCCTCTGAGCTGGAGATCCTTTGGAATGGAACTCAAGCTGGTAGTATTTCCCCTAGCAGAGGGTTAAGACAAGGTGATCCATTATCTCCCTATATCTTTGTCCTTTGTATGGAAAAGCTTTCCCATTTGGTTACGGACTCCTTGGAGAAGAAGGAATGGAAGCCAATGAAAGTTGGGAAAGGTGGACCATCTATATCCCATCTCTTATTTGCAGATGATCTGATGTTATTTGGAGAAGCTAATACTGATCAAATTAAGATTATGATGAGCTGTCTTAACAAATTTGGCAGCATGTCTGGGCAAAAGGTGAGCTTCCAAAAGTCCAGCATATTTTTCTCTAAAAATGTTACTCAGGATATGGTGAATGCTATTGTGGAGATTAGTGGTTTTACCCATACTAAGAATTTGGGAAGATATCTTGGTTATAAGATGAAGCATGGCCGTGTCAGCAAATTGCACTATGGAGAATTAATGGACAGGGTCAATAATAGGCTCCAAGGTTGGAAAAAGCAGTGTTTGTCAATGGCTGGAAGGATTACTTTAGCCAAATCTGTTATTTCAACTATCCCTATGTTCCACATGCAAAGTAGTCTTCTTCCTAAGGGAATCTGTGATGATATTGAAAAGTTACAAAGGAATTTTATATGGGGAGATTCTGATAATAAAAGGAAGTTTCATGCGATTGGCTGGGATTGTCTTAAGTTGGCGAAAGATCAAGGAGGCTTAGGAATCATAGATCTCAGAAAGCAGAATGAAGCTTTTCTCCAAAAGTGTGCCTGGAAGATTACTAAAAGTCCTTTGCAGTCCTGGGTCCAGTTCTTGTTGCTAAATACAGTAGGAAAAAGGATTTGATGAAAGAGGTGAGTTGTAAGACTTATGATTCTCACTTTTGGAAAAGCCTGTGCAAAATATGGCCGAAAATGCTCAATAACACTGTTTGGCAGATTGGTAATGGGCGAAAGATTAAATTCTGGAAAGATGACTGGTTGGGAAGCAACAACAATCTCATATCTCTCACAATAACCCCTCCTAAAGATGAAGATTCTGATTTGATAATTAAGCATAACAATTTTTGCTCAGAGGAGGGTTGGAATATGCAATTTCTTCTAAGTCATTTTGATCAAAATACTGTTAACAAGATCTTAGCAATTCCTTATCCTGAGGATGGGGTAGGAGAGGATATAATTGTGTGGAAAAATTGGAACCCGAATAGCTCTATTGTTAAAATGGCTTATTGCAGTCAGACAGCTTCAAGTTCTGTTCCTATAAACAACTGCTGGAACCGGGTTTGGAAGTGGAAAGGACAAGAGAGAATCAAGATTCTCTTGTGGAAGATGCTGCATGGAAGAATGTTGACAAAAGATAGAGTTGCTAATTGGAGTGGGGGGTCAAACAGGTGTCATTTATGCCCAAATCAGGTGGAGGAGTGCCTTCATGTGTTCAGGGACTGTTTTATGGCTAAAAAGGTTTGGCTTTTACCTATGTTTCATCCTCTTCCTCACGGATTTTTCAATCCTATTTCATTTAAGGATTGGTTATGCCTTAATCTGAATGTAAAATCTTGCACCGGAAAGGATTGGAGAGATGTTTTCTTTATAATCTGCAACTCTCTTTGGATTTGGAGGAACAAAGAAATTCATGAAGATGGTTACAAGAGACCCGAGGACCCTTCAATTCCTCTAGCTGTCCAAATAGAGGAAATCAGAAATAGTCTTGTTCATAGGGTCAGAGAGGTTATTAGCATTCCGGTTCCCATCAAGTCGGAGAAATGGACAGCTCTTAATCATGGTTTTTGCAAAATGAATGTGGATGGTGCTGTGAATGGGGAGAGGGTTGCCTATGGTGGACTCATAAGGGGTAGAAATGGAGACTGGATTGGTGGGTTTTCGGTCTTCTTAGGCTCATGCTCCCCCTTAATGGCTGAATTATGGGCTGTTTATCATGGCCTTGTTTTTGCTTGGAACCATAATTGGAAACAGATTATTTTGGAATCAGATTCTTCTCAAGCTTTAAGCTTACTTACCCTTAGGGGTAATGACACTCGAAAGCTATCATTAGTAGCTAAGGTTCGAGTTTTACTTCAAAAGGAATGGATTGTTCAGTTAAATGGTATCTCTAGGAAGGCTAACATGTGTGCTGATTGGATTGCGAAAAAAGCCTTGGATGACCCCCTTGGTCTCTCTTCAATCTCTTCTCCTCATTGGGCTCTCCTAAATCTGCTAGCTGCGGATATTCTGGATCCGGGGCGGGACACTGCTGCTAATTAGGATGCTGTGCTATCCTCGGGAATTTAGTTTTTAGTGTTTCTTTTAGTTTATTTTCTGCATTGTTTTTTCTTGTTCTGGTTTCTGTCTTCTGTTGGGGGTGTTTTAGCCCCTGTTGTTTACCAAAAAAAAAAAAAGTCTTGACAATTACTACTCCACCGTGGTTTGCCGATTTTGCCAATTACAAAGCTGCTGGAGCAATGCCTAAGGATTTCACATGGCAACAGAGGAAGAAATTTCTGCATGATGTGAAGAGATACATCTGGGATGAGCCATACCTCTTCTATAGGTGTTCAGATGGGGTAATCAGAAGGTGTATTCCAGAGGAGGAACAAAAAAATGTCTTATGGCATTGTCATGATTCAGCCTATGGTGGACACTTTGCAGGTTAAAGAACAACAGCAAAAGTTTTGATGAGTGGTTTCTATTCGCCAACACTGTACAAGGATGCAAGGAAGTATGTGGAAGCTTGTGAAAACTATCAAAGGACTAGTAACATTTCTAGGAGACATGAAATGCCTCTAAACAATATATTGGAGGAGGAGCAGTCCCCGGTTTGACTCCGGGCAGAAAGAAGATGACATAGGAAGAGTTTGAAGAAGCAAACCCAAGACGATCATCCGAGCAGTGGCTAATAAACACGGAGGTTCATATGGGATTTTTACCGAGACGTCTGAAGTTTATGCAGTCGAGGGAAATATTTTATGTGCTCTAGGACCACCCAATGATTTGGTGCTCCCTCTCGCAACACTAATTTTTTATTTCCCTTTTTACCCCTGCTATTTTTTCTCTTTTCCAAGTTTACCCCCATTTACACTAAGGGACCACCTAAAAAATGGTGGTCCCGGTCCATAATAAATCCTCTCGCAGTCGAGACATAATTCATTTCAGGCTCAGGTGTTTCAGATGCTGACTGCCCTTTGTGAGGCACTGGGAGTCCAGCCAGTTGAGTTCCAGACTGAGGAATATCCTCATTCTGAAGAGGAGGACGAGTTTGAGGTAGCCGCCACAGTATTCTTTGAGGAGCGTGCTGACAGGGAGAAGGCTGCCATGGGTGTTGGTGTTCCAGCTGCTGCGGCTCATACCACTGAGGGAGAGACTACTGATGCTACTATTGCTGCTACTGCTGATGCTACTACTGCCACTGCCGCTGATCAGACCGTTGGAGATCAGATTTTTGGAGATGATTCTGCTATGGATGAGGATCAGGTTGCTGATGACTATACACCACATCCTCACACAGATCCAGGATCTGATCCACTTGCCTCAGATGAGGAGGATTTTGAGTCACACATTGACTCCTGATTTTATTGCATTTTAGTTTATTTTATTTACTTTTGGTTTACATTGGTTTTATTTTGTTGTTTTTTTTTTCTTATGTAAGCTGGTTAGTACATTTAGATATTTACTGTTTTGACTGATGCACATTGCGGTAATACTGATGGTATCTACTGTTATATATGAATGTGTTTCAGTGATCATTTGTTGTTTTAAGTTTAAATTTGTTGCTGGGGACAACAACGTTTAAATCTGGGAATTGGGGTGTGATTGAATGGCATGCAAACTTCATGGAGATGTCACACGAATTGATGAGCCAAAACAGGGAAACATCTCAATCTCAATTCTTTTCTTTCTTAGTTTTATTGTGTGATGTAGGATTTTAGTTGTATTACAGAATTTGGATTTTAGTTGTATTACAGAATTTGGATTTCAGTTGTGTTATGGAATTCCATGAGGATTTGACTGATCAGAGTTTTAGATGATTGATCAAATTAAGGATACAATCTTATGCCTTGCATGTTGAGTAAAATGAAATGATTGCATGACTCATTCAATGTGTAAGAGTAGAGAAATCAGTTTTGATGTATAGAGAGAAAGTCAAGCATGCACTCTGAACTGTGACGAAATTGAGCCTATATAGAAAATTTTGTTCAGAGAACACTTCACTGCATGAGTAACTCTAGAACTTGCCTTGTTTCTTGCTGGAAATGGTTGATCATGTATAGGGTAGAAATGATTGAGGCATTTCCTTCTTAAACCAGAAAATTTAAATGGCCAATCCTTAATGTCTCCATTGCATGCAACCTTTGAGCTTAAGCCTGATTGTTTGATAAAATCAAGAACCTGCATTCATTCCAATCTTACAGATTAGAAGTTTCAGATAAGGGATAATGGATGAAAGTTCTATTGGGAGAAAAGTATTCCTGCAATGTTTGACAATACAAAGTGTTGGAAATATGGAGAAGAAGAAAGAAGAAAAAGGGGAAAAGGAAGTAAAGGCATAAAGTGCTTGGTAAAAGAAAAGAAAAAATAAGGAAAAAGAGGAATTAAAAACACAAGTGTTTGGAAGAAAAGGAGGAAGAAAGGTTCAAAGAAAAACACAAGGAATGAAAAGGAAGAAAGTTGGGGGAACTAGGAAGAATGTGAGAAATACTGTGATTTCCCTCTTATCTGAATCTGATTCATTTAATCTGAACCCCTCCTTTAACATAAATTTTTACCTCTAGTCAAGCCACATACCAAGCCTCATTGCCAATCACACAAACACCTTTTTGATCTACTCCATGGATCATTGTTATTGTGGAAAGTGAGAAGATGGGCAAGCCTATGGTAGTTTGAGTACAGTGAAGATTGAGTGATAGGTGCATCCTTAAACACTAGAGTGCAAGAGAGTTAAATTCTCACAATTTTGAGAAGTTCCTAGTGAAGGGGTGTTTTGTTTGGAAATCTCTGTATATCATCTTTACTGATCTATTGAAAAGTCACATATGATGTTGGAAAAATCATAGGAAATAAGAGATTGCATGCTTATAAGCTTGTATCATGAGATGTGATCTTTTGTTAATTGAAGTCCATCCTCATGAGTTTCATCTGTAAAGAATCTTATGTCCTTCTCTATTTCTTAATTCATTACTGAGGACATCAATGTTCAAATCTGGGGATTGTGATAAACCATTAGTTTATCAGGTTTTTAAGCATGAATTAGTATTAATTTGTGTGATTAAATGGATGGAAAAGAGGTTAATTTCCTGGAAAGCCCTCAAATACAAGTTCTAAAAGCTTTATTGAAAATTACATTGTTTTGTAGCGAAATGAAGCTCAAAGAAGCAAATGAGAGAAAGAAGAAGATTCTGAAGAATGGGAAATGCTAAGTGTTGAGCGCTAAAACATCCACACAGAACATTTTAGCGCGCTGATGCAAGATAAAGGCAAAACTTGCTGGTGCCAAGTGCTAAAATGTCCACATAAAACGTTTTAGCGCTCTGCTGTTCAAAAACTCTCGGGTCTCGAACGCTAAAACGTACAATATAAACGTTTTAGCTTTCTCATGTGCAAAAAGATTCTGGTCTTCAACGCTAGAACGTCCAAGTAGAAGGTTTTAGCGCTGAAGACAGTTAAAAGCAGTTGGGCATCCGTCAAAGTTGAGCGCTAAAACTTCCAAAAGGGAGCGTTTTAGCGCCCAAGTCAGTTTTTGGTTTTTTTTAGTTGTATTTTGTAAATCTATAAAAGGCAAGGGCCTTCACAATATCTGATATATCTCATATCCTATCTCAGATCTTCTGATCTGTCTCTTCCCTTTCCAAATTCTTTAGGATTTATTTCTTATAATAATTAGTCCATTTTATGTAATTTCAATTGAAGATTGAAGACTCAACTATCATGACAATGGAGTTTGTTCTTTCTTCTTCTTTTTTTATTTCTTGTATTATGTCTGAGTAGAGTCCTTTGTAGTCTGATTCAATGGAACTCAAGTATGAATTTATGAATAGATGATTGAATATCATGTTTATTTCTCATATGATGATATGGAACTGTCTGTATTAATTCTTTCTATCAAGGGAGTAGTGTAGAACATGGATGTTTGCATTATTCCTATAACTGACAATTTCATCATCAGGATTCTAATACTAAAGGGATTGATATTAGGAATCTGATGTAATCTTAAAGATCTTAGTATTCAATGCATGCATTAAGAAGGGAATCACCAAGGGATTGGGGTTTCTGATTAATGTATCAATCAAGATAGTAAGGGATTACATCTTGATGATAAGAAAAAGGTTGATTAACATCATATGGGAGATGATTCATAATAGGACTAATTCTTTCATAAGTTCATGCTTGAGGGATATTGATTTCTGACTACTTGTTTAAATTATAATTCTCATTTCATTCATTTTATCAAGTTTTAATTAAATTTAAATCAAATTCTTGTGACAATAATCAATGCAATCAGCAAACTTTTGGTTGATTCAACTTAAGTATATATGGTTAGTCGGTGTTTGAACACAAATCCTCGTGGGTACGATCTTTACTCATCATTTTATTACTTGTGTGACTAGTACACTTGCGTATCTGTAATACAACTAAAATCCAAGGATTCAAGGAATAGAACAGGTATCTCTTGAGTATCGATGATGAGATCACGATCATGAGGATTCAGGGATACCACATGTTTATTCCTAATTTTATGTTCCTAGTCTAGAGACACTGAGAATGGGGATCAGTGATCTTGGATAAGACTAGCACGACTTATCTACTTGTATTTTGATACAAGGTAAAGACCTCATATGTACAGATATGGAGATGTCTTAGCTAAAGTCATGGAAGGACCTATAAGGGTATAGCTCGCACTGAACAGACCCACAAAGAGACTCTATGAGGAAATCTCACAGATAGTATCATTAGAGTAGTCTCTTTATATTTTGGTATGTCTTTCCTTAGACCAGAAATTATTACCTAGACTGTATTCTAGAAGGCTTGCTTTGATTGTATACCTCGTCTGCCTGAAACATGGAGACTCATAGGTACACTTTTGGGTGTGTCCTGAAAGAGCACAGGGCTAGGGTGATGAGCTAAAGGAATTCGTCAAATCTCTGTGAGAGATTAGGTTATCTGTAAATCAGAGAAATCAGGATGACATTTTACAAGGACTCGGGAATCTATGCATAGTAAAAGAGATCATGAGATGATCTGCCTTTAGAGTCAGTAAATTGAAGATTCCCTATTTCGAATAAAGCTTACCCTAAACCGCAAGGGCTGATACGTTTCCTTACCCTAGGTTTAATGGGAAGGTAACCGAGATGAAAGGAAATACATACGATAACCAAATATATGTAATATGATGATTATGTCATTAACCTAACTAACTCTAGGGCAACAAAGCATTGCTAGTGCTCTGTGTTATCATTAGATGGGTTGTGGACTTGTTGGGCCCAAACCCATTTATGTCAGTGGCTATGTTGGGCCAAATGGGTCACATACTAACACCTTATTGTCGTGATGATATAGCATTAAAGGTATTAGGCCTAACAATGGTTGTTAGCCCAAGAAGAAGTTTGGAAGCCCACCTAAAAGGGAAAAAGCGCATGGATCATGGTTAATGGGTTTGGATGGTGCAAGACATTACTAATTAATTTAAATAGTTAAATTAATTATCAAATATTTAGATTTAGAATTTGAATTTTGAATTTAAATGTTTGAACGCTTGAATTTAAATGTTTGAATTCGAATTTGAATTGGCTATAAAAAGTTGTTTCATAACAAAAGGATAAGATAAGATCTTGTTGGAACAAATCCCTAGTATCACGAGGAGATCTTTGATGTCATCCAAGGCTGAATTTGGGGCGCCACTTTGGTTGTTGTGAGTGTCATCTTGTCAACCAAATAAGCTCCAAATCAGATTTGGTTTGTTGAGAAAATCTGTGAGCTAGTTGGTTCAAATCTGAATCCAACTACTCAACGTATCTAGACAGTTTCTTAGGCTGAATGTGGCGCACATATGGCTGGCCATATGATGGCCATTAGGTCATAATTTTGACTAGGATAAGACCTAGTTGTTAGTATATGGGTGTCCTAGAGACAATCTTTTGATTAAATAAAGGACACTAGATGTAGAACTATTTGTCGCAAATGAATAAAAGCAATCTTTATCCAGTTTCATATTATGTCTCGATATTATTGTTAATATTATATGAACGAACTGGATAAACCTCTTGGAATAGAACATGTATCACTTGAGTATCTGTGATGAGATCACGATCATGAGGATTCAAGGATATCGCATGTCTATTCCTAATTATATGTTCCTAGTCTAGAGACACTGATATTAGGGATCAGTGATCTCGGGTAAGACTAGTACGACTTATCTACTTGTATATGGATACAAGGTAAAGACCTCATGAGCTACAGATATGGAGACGTCTTAGCTAAAGTCGTGGGTGGACCTATAAGAGTATAGCTCGCACTGAACAGACCCAAAAAGAGACTCTATGAGGAAATCTCACAAATAGTGTCATTAGAGTAATCTCTTTATATTTGGGCATATCTTCCCTTAGACCAGAACTTATTACCTAGACTGTGTTCTTGAAGGCATGTTTTGATTGTATGCCTCGTCTGCCTGAAACATGGAGACTCATAGGTATACTATTGGGCGTGTCCTGAAAGGGCACAGGGCTAGGGTAATAAGCTGAAGGAATTCGTCAAATCTCTGTGAGAGATTAGGTTATCTGTAAACCGGAGAAATCGGGATGACATTTACAAGGACTCGGGAATCTATGCATAGTAAGAGAGATCATGAGATGATCTGCCTTTAGAGTCAGTAAATTGAAGATTCCCTATTTCAAATAAAGCTTACCCTAAATCGCAGGGGTTAATACATTTCCTTACCCTAGGTTAATGGGAAGATAACCGAGACGAAGGGAAATACATACGGTAACCAAATATGTGCAATAGGATGATCAAGTCATTAATCTGACTAGTTCTGGGGCAACAAAGCATTGCTAGTGCTCTGTGTTGTCATTAATTGGGTTGTGGGCTTGTTGGGCCCAAGCCCAGTTATGTCAGAAGCTAAGTTGGACCTAATGGGTCACACACTAACACCTTGTAGTCATAATGAACTAGCTTTAAAGGTATTGGGCCTAATAATGGTTGTTAGCCCAAGAAGCTGTTTGGAAGCCCACCTAAATGGTGGAGGACGCATGAAGCATAGTATTGGGCTTGGATAGTCCAAGACATTACTAATTAATTTAATTAGTTAAATTAATTATCAAACATTTGAATTTTGAATTTGAGATTTGAATTTTGAAATTTGAATTTTGAAATTGGATTTTGAAATTTAAATTTTGAATTTGAAATTTTGAATTTTGAATTTTGAATTTGAATGTTTTAACATTTGAATTCAAGTGTTTGAATTCGAATTTGAATTGGCTATGAAAAATTGTTTCATAACAAAAGGATAAGATGAGATCTTTTGAAATATTCCCTGCAACAAGAAAAAGATATTTGATCTTATCCAATGATGAAGTGGTGCGCAAATTTGAATTCAAAGTGAGTGTCATTTTGTCATCTAAATATACTACTATTCTGATTTGTTGGTTAAGAGAATCAGTGAGTTAGTTGATTCAAATTTGAATGCAACTACTCAATGTATCTGGACTCAAAATAGGACAAAATGGGTCGCATAAAATGGTTGTTCATATGATGATAATTAGGTCAGAATCTTGAAAGGATAATGACCTAATCTTATAAGGATTCAAATGCAAGGTGGTTAGCAATTTTGAATTGCAAACAAATCCTTGATTCCCTCCAACCATGCACATATTTGGTGGGATTTTCAAGTAAGAAAATCTTATCATTCCATCCTACTAATTAACCTATAGTGTGCACACAAAGGGACTTATTATTCACCTTAGGGTTTTTCACAAAACCTAGCCTACACTCCTTTATCTCATGCGCCATTGTGTAGGGTAGTTCACTACACCTTTCCAAACACAATACCTAGCCTCCACCTTCACCAATCGGGCGCATAGCAAGCCTCATTGTGGTGATCATCTGGTGGCTTGCAAGAAGATGTTCTTGCACCATTGATGAACGGTGGTGTGGATCACCATTAGAGGGTTTGAACCCTTCAGACCTGACAATTGATCTCCCTGACTGATCAGGCCAAAACGAGGTAACATCATGCTGTCCTAAAGAATGAATCTTTGTGTGCATGTATGTTTCCGCGCGAATTTTTTTATGTTTTTCCACCTTACATGCATCGGCCTTCAAGGCCATTTTACTTTCAAGTGGTATCAGAGCCCGGTTGCTTTACCATCGGCGGGTGATGGTACCTTGTTTGTGAAAAGAGTTTTTTCACGGTCAAAATCTTTAAAGGGTTAAAGTTAAATTCTGCATATGGATTTTGAATCACAAATCCTTTAAGGTGTTAAAGTTTTTGTTTTTATGAACATGTAAATTCGATTCTATGTTCATAAAACAATATGCATCATGGTTTAGTTTCTTTTTCTTTATGAAAGTCTTAAAAGGAACACCTTTTTTGAAAGGGTAGATTCGGCCATGAAGGGTACTAAGAGTACCTTGAATGTTTTCTTATTTTTCTCCATGAATTGTGTCATGAGCATTGCATGAAATTTTGTGACAAAATTTATCATATACTCACCTATATGATTCGGCCATGAAGATGTTTATGGCTACATGCATGGTTTAATTTTGTTTTCTTTAAGAAAGAATTAACAAAATTTGAATTAAAAAAATGTTTTAAAATTCGGCCAACTAGAGAAATTTAAGAATTTGAATCTTGATATTATTTTGATGTTTAAATGTTAAATATCAAAATATGTGTGAAAAATATTATGTGATAATATAATGTTTGTGTTTGCAAGTTTTGATTCTTTCAGGTACAAACAGGAAGGGGATGGTCATGGTGCCTGATATGCGATCAGCATATAAGAAATTACAAGACAAAAAGAAGAAGAAAGTGACTCAATCTGATGCAAGAAAGGCAGAATAACTGTTAAAATTATCCAAAATCTGAATATCAGGTGTTACACTGTGTTTGTATTGATTTCACAGGAAAATGCATTAAATGAAGTCAAAGAGGACAAAGAAAAACTAAAAGCCCACGCTGCCAGCGTGGGAATGGCGCTCACAGCGTGGGAAGCATAAATTGGACAGAAACCCCCGCGCTGAGAGCGTGAGGCCCGCGCTCACAGCACAGGGGACCAAAAATTGGCAGAGGCTCCCAAGCCCACAGCGCGGGAGTGGCGCTGTCAGCGTGGGAGGCACGAAGGATTGAATTTGAAGAATTAGGTCAAAGTCCCTTATAAATAAGAAACTCAACCTCATGGAATGACAGACACAAAAACCTAGAGGCAGATCTGGCTTGGAGAAGAAAGGAAGGCGTTCTTCGTGTTCGTCGTCCCGTTCCTGAATTTTTCTTTCTATTTTATTTTAAGTTTATGTTGAATTCAGATCAGCAATCATGATGTTGATTGGCTAGATCTATTTTCTGTAGTCAGGGTCATGATCCCTTTGTGAACAATTGGTACGAAGGATTGAGTCACTTTATGTGTTGATTTTAATATACTTCATCTTTATCTTGTGCGTATTGATATTATTTCTGTTAGATCTGATCAACCTAATAGGGGATGATATTCTGGGAATTAGGTTTGCAATAGGAATATTGGAATTCTGATTCTGAAAGGAGATAAAGATGACGATTCATGCATGTTCTAGGAATAGACTTGTATGAATTGCAGTCGTGGGATTTATCTGCATAATGCTTATTTTCATGCGGGATTACTAAGGGATTAGGGTTCCAATTGAATTAAAAGGTTAGATCACCAAGGGATTAGGATCTAACTAATTATTCTAAAGAGGATAATTTGTCTGAGTTGTTAATGTCGATAAATACTGTGAATCAATCCAAAGTAAAATTGGGAGCATTTGGTGAATGTACTCTGGCTACAGTATTTTTCTCACATCTTTTACAAAATCATTTCATTCACATTCTTATTTTATTCTTTCTCACGAAAATCTAAAAACAAGTCTTTTACTTTTCAATTAATTACAATATTTGTTAAAACCACAATCGATTCATCTAACTTAATAGGACTGGTTATCGTAGTAATTGTTTTACAATCCCTGTGGAGACGATCTTACTTACTACTTTATTAGTTGTGCGATCGGTACACTTGCTGGGTGCATCAAGTTTTTGGTGCCGTTGCCGAGCATTGAAAATTCAATATTACAAATAACCATTGATTCTTGATATTGGATTTTTTATTTTTATTCTTTTTATCTTGTTTTGTGTTGTTCAGGTGCTACTAATAATTTTCCTGAGTTTTATGCGAGGCAGACTTCTGCCTAAGGACTTTGTAATTAATTCTGAAATTGCAAGGACCGAAAAGCAACTAAGGAAGGCTGCTTGACAGATCATTTGGGAAGATTCTAAGCACATACCTTTACAACCAATTCAAGAAATGGCAGAAAACAACAACGCTGGTCATGGAAGATGAGGAAATGCAAACAATCAACCTCCAAGACTGTTGAATACGATTCTGACTCCAGTATTCAATAGAGCCAATTCAAGCATAGTGAGGCCAAATGTGGAGGCCAACAACTTTGAACTAAAGCCATCATTGATTTCTTTGGTGGAAAGGGTTCAGTTTTCTGGTGCTGATGATGAAGATCCTCATGAGTTCATAGACCGATTCCTGATGGTCTGTGATACAACTAAGCACAATGGAGTATCTACCGATGCTATCAGGCTCCGGTTATTCCCTTTTACTGTTAAGGGAAAGGCATTGAGATGGATTGAAAGACAGCCAGCAAATAGCATCCTTACATGGGAAGATTTGTCAAGCAAATTCTTTGCTCATTTCTTTTCCATGGAGAAATATAATCAGCTGGTGAATGAAATCACAAATTTTCGCCAGCTGGAAGGAGAATCACTTTGTGCAACATGGAACAGATTCCAGGAACTTAACAGGAAGTGTGCACATTATGAAGGAGATGATGATAGAAAAGTGGCAATATTCTTCAATGGAATCACTCCTGAAACAAGGATGATAATAAATAGTGTCACTGGAGGTTCTATTCGGGAAAGTACATCCGAGCAGGCTATTGATTTAATCAAAAAGCTTGCAAGGAATGAGAATGAAAGTGTGCTAGCTCCCATAAAAAGAGTAGCAACAAAACCAGCAGATAGTGATGTAATATCATTGTCTAAAAAGTTTGACAGTTTAAGTGAGAAATTTGACAAGTTTCAAGTGTCAAAGGTTCAAACAACTCCTCTGGTTTGTGATAAATGCCAAGAAAGTCATGAATCCAGTGAGTGTCCGAATCCATTATCAGAAGATCCACTTCAACAATTACAGGTGAATGGGATCTGGTATGATCAGCGTCCTCCACAACAACAAAACTTCCAGCGAAATCAGAATTTCCCTGGTGGTAACAATAATTTTCAGCGGAGGACTCAAGGATCTGGTATGGATTTTAAATCTAACAATACCAACAATTATGCTCAATCTTCACATAATCAACAAAGAGAGCCAGCTGAGTGGGAAAAAGCTTTTGCTCAAATGGCTAAGGCTTCTAATGAGATGGCTCAACATACCAATGCTTTCATGGAGGAGACTAGAGCCAACAATAAAAACACAAATGCTTCCATCAAGAACCTGGAGAATCAGATAGGTCAGCTGGCCAAGCAATTTACAGAGAGAATTCCAGGTACCTTCCCAAGCAATACAGTTATCAATCCAAAGGATGACTGTATGGCTATTACCACAAGAAGCGGTAAAATATTGACAGTTCCAACAAAACCAGCAGTAAATATGGAAGACAAAACAAAGGGGAAGGAGGAACAGAATAAGGAAGCGATTGAACTAGAGATTGAGGTAATTGTGCAAGAAAGTGAAAAGGAAGTTATGGTTGAAAAAGAACAAGTTGAAGAACAACCAGTTGTGGCAAAGAAAAAGCATGAGTTAAGCCACGAATATATGATGTCTAAGGCACTCTATCCAGAAAGATTCAAGAAGGGAGCCTATAAGAAACATTATGATAGATTCTTGGACATTTTCAAGAAGCTACACATCAATATTCCTTTTGCTGAAGCTCTAGCAAATATGCCTGGATATGCAAAATTCATGAAGGATCTTTTATCCAGGAAGCAGAAGTTACAAGAATGCCAAACTGTAACACTCACTGAAGAGTGTAGTGCTTTTATCCAGCAGAAAACTCCAGATAAGCTTAGTGATCCGGGGAGTTTTAATATCCCTATTGCTATTGGTGATATTGGCATTGGAAAAGCCTTATGTGATCTTGGGGCTAGTATTAATTTGATGCCCTTTTCAGTGTACAAATCTTTGGGGATTGAAGAATTGAAGCCTACCGAGGTATCTCTCCAATTGGCTGATGGATCTGTGAGGAAACCTAATGGTATTATAGAAGATATTCTTGTCAAGGTTGATAAGTTTATCTTTCCTGCGGACTTTGTGGTGTTAGATATGGGAGAAGGAAGTGAGAAACCCATGCTCTTAGGAAGACCCTTTTTGGCTACAGCCCGAGCTTTAATTGATGTTGAACAAGGGATGATCAAACTGAGAATCAATGATGAGGAGATCATCTACAATGTTTCAGAAGCTATGAAAAGACCTTCTGAGAATAATGATTGTTTCCAGATTGATTCTTTTCATGAAACCATTCAACACAAGAAGGAGCGTCCTCAAGAGATTGATTATGAGTTGAGAGCTCGTGATCATATACCTTTTCAAAAAGAAGGAATTACTGTGGAGGTGCTAGAAGAAAAAGCTGAAGATGTAGAGGTTGGTGCCCCTAAGGTTGAATTGAAACCATTACCCGACACTTTGAAGTATGTGTTCCTGGGAGATGGTGATACTTATCCAGTAATCATCAACAAAGACCTCTCCGAAGACCAAGAAAAGGAGCTGGTTGAAGTTTTGAAAGCTCACAAGACCGCTATAGGATGGTCTATTACTGATTTGAAGGGCATAAATCCTTCTTTTTGTACACATAAGATTCTCATGGAAGATGATATCAAACCCGTGAGACAACCACAAAGAAGATTAAACCCAACAATGAAGGAGGTGGTGAGAAAAGAAGTTGTAAAGCTTCTTGATGCAGGAACGATTTACCCAATTTCTGATGCTGCGTGGGTAAGCCCAGTTCAAACAGTACCAAAGAAGGGTGGTGTGACAGTAGTTACCAATGCAAAGCAAGAGTTGATCCCAACCAGGACTATCACAGGTTGGAGAATGTGTGTAGATTATAGAAGATTGAACACAGCTACTCGAAAAGATCATTTCCCACTACCTTTTATTGATCAAATGCTGGAAAGACTGGCGGGCCACTCTTATTATTGCTTCTTGGATGGTTATTCAGGCTACAACCAAATACTTGTAGCTCCTGAAGACCAGGAAAAGACAGCTTTTACTTGCCCATTTGGAGTCTTTGCATACAGAAGAATGTCGTTCGGCCTCTGCAATGCACCTGCCACTTTCCAAAGGTGTATGCTCTCCATCTTTTTTGATATGGTGGAGAAATGTTTAGAGGTATTTATGGATGACTTCTCTGTTTTTGGTTCAAACTTTGATTCTTGTTTGAAAAATTTGTCTAAAGTTTTAAAAAGATGTAATGAGACTAATCTTGTTCTGAATTGGGAAAAGTGCCATTTTATGGTAACTGAAGGTATAGTATTGGGAAACAAAATCTCTAATGCTGGGATTGAAGTTGATAAGGCAAAATTGATGTTAATTGAACAACTTCCCATTCCCGTAAATGTAAATGCTGTTAGGAGTTTCCTAGGACATGCAGGTTTTTACAGGCGATTCATCAAGGATTTCTCCAAGATTGCTAAACCATTGAGCCAACTCTTGGTGAAAGACTCTGAGTTTGTGTTTGATGATGCATGTTCGAAGGCATTCCATTTGTTGAAAGAGAAGCTTACTACAGCTCCTATGCTTACAGCTCCCGATTGGAACCTTCCATTTGAACTCATGTGTGACGCCAGTGCTTATGCAATTGGTGCAGTCCTTGGTCAGCGTAAGGAAAAATTGTTACATGTCATTTACTATGCTAGCAAAGTTTTGAATGATGCTCAGGTTAATTATGCAACAACTGAGAAAGAAATGTTAGCAGTGGTTTATGCACTGGACAAATTTAGACCTTACTTGTTAGGATCTAAAATCATTGTTTTCACTGACCATTCTGCTATTAAGTTTTTGATGACTAAGCAGGATGCCAAACCACGACTGTTGAGGTGGATGCTACTCTTTCAAGAGTTTGATTTGGAGATCCGAGACAAAATTGGAGTAGAGAACAAAGTGGCTGATCATCTCTCCCGAATTCAGGCAAAAAAGTTACAAGATAGTCCGGAAAAAGAAATCAATGACTATTTTCCTAATGAAAAGGTAATGGCAGTTTTAGTTCCTCCATGGTTCGCAGATTTTGCCAATTACAAAGTTGTAAGGGAATTGCCTCCTAACCTTACAAGGCAACAACAGAAGAAATTTCTGCGGGATGTAAGGCGATATTTCTGGGAGGATCCACATCTCTATTTTCAATGTGCTGATGGGATCATTCGCAGATGTGTCCCTGAGTTTGAAATGAGTCAAATTTTGTGGCATTGCCATTCTTCCAACTATGGAGGCCACTTTGGAGGTAATAGAACCGCTCAGAAAGTCTTGCAAAGCGGTTACTACTGGCCGACACTCTTTAAGGATGCGAAGGATTGTGTGGAAAAATGTGATAAGTGTCAGAGAACAGGTAATATCTCACGCAAGGATGAGATGCCTCTGAATAATATATTAGAGGTAGAACTGTTTGATGTATGGGGCATTGACTTTATGGGGCCATTTCCATCATCTTATTCCAACCAGTATATCCTTGTTGCTGTGGATTATGTTTCTAAGTGGGTAGAAGTTGTTGCTCTTCCCACCAATGATGCTAAAGTGGTTGTCAATTTTCTGAGGAAAAATATTTTTACAAGGTTTGGAGTACCTCGGGCTATTATCAGTGATGAGGGTACCCACTTTTGTAATAAATATTTTGAGAGCTTGCTAGTTAAATACGGGGTGAGACACAGAATAGCCACACCATATCATCCCCAGACTAGTGGGCAATTTGAAATCTCCAACAGGGAGATAAAAAGAATCCTGGAAAAGACAGTGGGAACTTCTAGGAAGGATTGGGCTAAGAAGCTTGATGATGCACTCTGGGCGCACAGAACTGCGTTCAAAACTCCAATTGGCATGTCACCTTACCAATTCGTGTATGGAAAACCTTGTCATTTGCCAGTGGAGTTAGAACACAAAGCCTTGTGGGCTACAAGGTTTTTAAATTTTGAACCCTCAGGAGCTCAAAAGAAGAGAATATTACAGCTGAATGAGCTTGATGAGTTCAGAAGAACTGCATATGAAAGTGCACAGATTTACAAAGAGAAGACTAAGCTGTGGCATGATAGCAAGATCAAGCACAAAGAGTTTGCACCTGGTCAACAGGTATTATTGTACAACTCTCGACTGAGGTTGTTTCCAGGTAAACTTAAATCTCGTTGGTCTGGTCCTTTTGTATTGACAAATGTATTTCCATATGGTACCATTGAGATCTCTCCTCTTGATGCTGAAAGACCCTTTAAGGTAAATGGGAATCGGCTGAAATTCTACTATGGAGAACCTGTGAATAGGGAGACAATTTCTGTCCCTTTAACTTCACCTGAGTAATCACGGTTCCAGTCAGGCTCGTGACGTTAAACAAGCGCTTGCTGGGAGGCAACCCAGTGGAAAAATTTTCAATTTGCTTAGTTTAGATGCTTGTTTTTAAAATTTTAAGTGTGACAAGAGCTGGAAATTTGGATGAATTTCTTAAAGTCCACGCTAGCAGCGCCACAAAACGAAAATAGGCAGTAAGACCCACGCTACAGGCGTGGTAACCGCGCTGTGAGTGTGAGAAAAGAAACTCACGCCCGTAGCGTGGGTATGGCGCTCGGAGCGCCAGAGGGTGAAAATGGCCAGTGAGAACCGCGCTCCCAGCGTGAGACCCACGCTGCGAGCGCGGGATTCAAATCAATTTTTTTTAAAAGGGCAGAACCCTATTTTTCCATCACTTTCACTCTCACTTCACGCCGCCACCCTCCCCTCCCTCTCAAATTTTTCTCTTCTTCTCCATAATCCTCACCACAACCCACCATATTTCTTCTTCCTTTCTTTCTCCATTCTTCTTCTTCTATTCATATCACCTCCCCCTCAACCATTGTGGGTTAGCATTTGATTCTCTCCATTGCAGAAAACAAAAATGGCAGGTGACAAGGTAAGATTGAAACTATTTGCTTCTATATTATAATGTGTTGTTGATGTGGTCATGGTAGGTTGATTGGTGATATCTCAGTATGTGGGTTGGTTGGGTTTTGATCATGCATGCTAGGTGTTCGATAAAATGTATGATTTAAAATTTCCTAGTGCAAGATTCATGAAAGGTCATAACATGTATATCTATGGATAATATGGAAAAGGATATACATGATTTACCTGCGGATAATTTTCTGTTTGTCCTTTAACAAGAACATGACTTTGTTAGAATCTATTGAACTTGCATGACTTGCACACCCATTTCCCTAATAGCATGAGATTGCTAAGTTGTTGGTTCATGAAAATTTGATCTCACATGACTTTGATTTACACCATGACACCTTATTGGCATTTAGGCTGCACAAAATAATAAATCTGGGAATTGGGTTGTTTCCGTGTTTAATGATTAGACCTGTATTGTATTATATTGTGTTGGATTTTTCTGAGTGCAGGGAAAGAAGACAACCAAAAAGACTACTGGTGCATCTGGCACGAAAAGGCCTAGAGCCCCTGCTCTGGTCGAATTTGATGGCAACCGGTTCCTAACTCCAGAAGCACAGGACCGGCATAACAACTGGTTCTTGAAAAAGAAGATAATTCAAGAAAGAGGAATTAGTAGTTTTCTAGCGAACGATTGTCCGGTAAGCATGACAATCCAGATTAGAGGGTGGAACAAACTGGTTCAGTTCCCAAGAGCAAGCTGCAGTACAATTTTGCGCGAATTTTGTGCAAATACTGATAAGGACACTGTAGAAAGAACAAGGAAGAGCTGGGTAAGGGGAGAGAGGTCTCCTTCACACCATTCCAGATAGAGAGGTTCTTGCACACCTCTTGGGAAGCTACATAGTCCTGTTATTTTACGGACACATTCAACAAGATGCAGCCTGTTGAAGGAGTGTATAGGGAAGAAATGCTAGCTTTAGATGCAACAATCTGTGAGGGTATCTCTCAACCTCACTCTGCCTGGAAATCCAAACATGGTCAGCCGGATGTACCAGAGAAATTAGATCGGCTGGAC